>JASAND010004378.1:0-58891 GCA_030248195.1 Trissonchulus latispiculum | reverse complement strand
GGCCTGGCGGGCGGCGCCAGGGGGAGACCCGGGGGCCCGGACGGCCCCCCCTTTGCGATTATAGCCCCTCTCTTTGGGGTGTCGGTTCCCCCCATAAAAAATTTGAGTGTTTTTAAGAAATTTTTTAAAAAAATCGGCAAATCTTTGCTAAAAATAGAAAAATTTTTGCTAAAAATCGAAAAATTTCTGCTAAAATTTGAGAATTTTTTGGGAAATGAAGGTTAAACTTGCCAAAAGTTGGCAAATAATTTTGGACTTCCCAAAAAAATGTCGCCGGATTTTTGGGTCGGCCCCCCCTTCAAAAAATCCTGGCGCCGCTACTGCCTCTCGGTGGGAGGGTCTCACAGGGGGTAAACTGTAGCCTGGTACACCCAGTAGCGGCGCCAGGATTTTTTGAAGGGGGGGGGGCCGATCCAAAACTCCGGCGACCTTTTTTGGGAAATCCACAATTTTTGCCAAATATTAGCAAATTTGATCTTCATTTTCCAAAAATTTTCTCAAATTTTAGCGAAAATTTTTCGAGTTTTTGCAAGAATTTGCCGATTTTTAAAAAAATTTCTTAAAAACACTCAAATTATGCATATAAACAGCTGAAAAATTTTTCAAGGGGCCCGACACCCCAAAGGGAGGGGCCCTAATCGCAAAGGGGGGGCCTGGCGCCGCCACTGGGTATATACACCTACAAACTGCAAGCACGGTAGCAAAATTTTCGAGGGGGGGAATGCAACAACTTTGCGGGTGGAGGATCTTTGTGGCAGAGCTCAGAAATTTTTCTAGTTCGTCAGATACACTAAATGATCATAGGTGTGGCTGGCGAAAAAAGTGGGGGTGGGGGTTCAGAAAAAAGCAATTTTTCGCTAATTTTTGGAATTTTTTGGAAAAATTTCGAATTGTTAGCTAAAAATTTTCAAAAATTTAGGTAGGGGTTTGAAAATTTTTAGGGGGGAGGGGGTCTGAAAAAATCGATTTGGGGGGAGGGGCCCTGGTGGCGGCGCCCCAGGGGGCATAGGTGTTTTAGGGGGGGGGGGGTGGGGGGGGACCCCACCCCCCCCCCCCCCCTGAAATGGAGGGGTCGCAGACCCCACCCCTAAAAAAATTTTTTCTACCCCTCCCCCCAAATCGGCCTTCGGCCGACCCCCCTAAAAATTTTCAAACCCCTACCTAAATTTTTGCAAATTTTTAGCCAAAAATTCGAAAATTTTCCAAAAATTAGCGAAAAATTGCTAAAATTCGCCTTATTACATTAAAAATCGCTAAAAATAGCTGAAAATTGAGAAACTTTTTTCGGTTTTTTAACGAAAAACCGATTTTTCGCCGACCCCCCTTGAAAATTTTTCTTACCCCTCCGCCCAAATCGACTTTTTCGACCCCCCCTCCCCCTTTTTTGCCAAACCCCCACCCTACTTTTTTTCAAACCCCCACCCCCACTTTTTTCGCCAGCCACACCTATGGCCAGGGGGGGGGCCCGGGGCCCCCCTTTCCGATTTGGGCCCCTCCCTTTGGGGTGTCGTGCCCCCTGAAAAATTTTTCAGCTGTTTAGATGCATAATTTTAGTGTTTTTAAGAGTTTTTTAAAAATCGGCAAATTTTTGCCAAAAATCGAAAAATTTTTGCGAAAAATCGAAAAAGTTTTGCTAAAATTTGAGAATTTTTTGGGAAATGAAGGTAAAATTTGCTAAAATTTGGCAAAAATTCTGTATTTCCCAAAAAAAGGTCGCCGGATTTTTGGGTCGGGCCCCCCCCCTTCACAAAATCCTGGCGCCGCTACTGGGGAGGGGTAGGAAAAAATTTTTAGGGGGGGGGGGGGTTGGCGACCCCCCCCCCCTAACACACCTATGTAAATGATGGTGCGATACACGAAATTTTTTGAAAAATTTCTGAGAGTCCACAATTTCAGGGGGAAATTCCGCCATGCCAGGGTATTTTTAAGGATTTTGGAGTGGGAGAAATTTTCGGGGGTTCTTTTGCAAAAATGAGCCAAAAGTGGTATTTTTTTGGCGCATATTTTAAGTGGAAACGCAGTTTTCAAAAATTCCAGAATTTGAGCTAAAAATAGCATTTCAATTTTTTAAAATTTGCCCATTTCGCAAAATGAGTAGACCTCTGTAAGGGGATAGCCCAAAGTCCCGGGAGGGCATTTCAGGGGGGAGGAAGATGCGGGGAAAGTCAATTTGCCCCCCCTCCCCCCGTAAAAATACCGAGCATGCACTCTCGCCGGCTCGTGGCGACTCCCCTGCAGATAACACAACTTCCCCCTCTTATCCGTTATCCCCTCTTTCATTTTTACAAAAAGCAGAAAGCCAGCCACTAATTCTAAATTTTATTATTCACACAATCAATGGTAATATGAAACGTTAAATTAAATACGACAAGCTCTTAGCGCTTCAGCGCATTAACTAAATGATTTTAGAAACCAGAATTTGAAAACATAAAAAATATATCTGCTCCAGATGGTATCCACCACTTTACTCAATCCTTGCTTTCTAGATTCGAGCCTTCCCAGCTCAGGTGAGCGGATGGTATCCGATGTTTGAACGTATCATAATGCCAAAAGTTAGCCCCTTGTTTGTTTAAGTAACAAAAGGATTTCGGAAAGGTTGCTGATTGTTTGAAAACATATAAATGTTCGAAAATTTTTTAAAATTCACGAAAAAAATAAAATAGCGGAGAAATTGCTAAAAATTGCTTACTTAGCTTAATTACATACAACAAACCGGATTTTTCGCGAAACCCCCACCCCCCTTCGAAAATTCTTATCTTACCCCTTCCCCCAAAATCGAGTAATCCCGACCTCCCTCCCCCTTCTTAGCCAGACCCCCTTTTTTATAAGCCCCCACCCCACCCCACTTTGTCTGCCAGCCACAATTATGACCACTGCTATCTTACTCTTACACCAGGAACTAGGAACTGCCCTGGCGAGCCCATGCGATAAATGACTGCTAAAGCTGATAGGGGTAGTTTTGCTAGGAATTTTTTAATATGCCAAAACCTCTCATGGCTTCAGATTAATGAGAAGAACCAGAATAAACCAGAGTTTAATGTAGTTATTTTTATGTTTCAGATGTTTTACTAGATATATAAGATGGTGGTTGAAGACTCATAATCGGACTAACTTGGTAATCATGGGCGAAGATCGTCTGCTAATACAACCCGACTGGGACGAAGCTTTAAGGTTAGGAGTCAAAATTTATTTTTAAAAAATGTAGGCAATGTGCCAGTCTGTAAAATCAGAAAAGGTATCCGTGTGACTATGTAGTGCAGTGTTTTTGTGCGCACTTGACACGCTTTTTTCTGAAATGAGCAAAAAATTCGTGCGTGCGCACATTTCTAGCGACACAGAGAGAAAATTAGTTGCTCAAAATGTTCAGAAAAATTGCTCTTGGCTCAGTTTCACAAAAAAATGCTGGGATATTTTTATGCTGTCGGCTATTTTTATGTTATTATCCGTGTTTTCTCTACCCACCGACAGTTCAAAAAGCTTTTAAAAATAGAGATGCTCTGGCCTGAGCCTGTGCCTGAAAATTACTGAGTCAGATTTCGGAACCTTGAATCATTTTTTGAAATATTTGCGTATAAAATTGTCGATGAAATTTCAAACTAACGTTTATTTTTGTTTTTACAAAAAGCAGTAAGGATTCTTAGCTCGGAAAGAACTGAAAAATTGCCGAAATGTTTAATCGCTTCGCTAAATTTACAGAATATATACAAATTTACTTCAATATTAAGAAAATTATAAGATTATAGAGAAATAATGAGAAACGCCTGCCTGCAGTCACTAAGGCAAAATCCTTAGTCCGAACAGGAGAGAGCCAATGGGCGCCTTATTTATTTTATGGCGGCCAATTTATTTCTGAAGAAAGAAAAACACAAGATACCACAAAAATGATTTAATAATATCATGGCTTTTGTAAACAAAATTAGTGATGGGCACTGGATATCCGGATAATTTTTATATCCGGATAATATCCGATTTGAGAAAAATATCCGGATATCCGGATATCCGTGTACATTTCAGACAATGTAATGAAAAATTAGGAAATTTTTGACTAAAATTTCAAAAATTTTAAAATATTTTTCAAAAATTCCTCTGAAAATATTTTTTGAAACCAAGGTTGGGGCTTGGTTGCACGATAGACATTCACAGCACGCCGAAAAATTGACAGAAAAATTGAAAATTTAACTGCAAAATCGAAAAATTTTCTTGAAGTTAAGTTTGGAATAGGCGGATAACCGAATATCCGGATATCCGTTAACGCAAAATAGGCGGATATCCGGATATGAAAAAATATCCGGTGCCCATCACTAAACAAAATATATATATATAAATTCAAAGTATACCTAATATACGATCTAATTACTTTTAGTAAATAGAAAAAAGCTATGTAACAAGAAAAACAATTACTGTTCATGTGATTATATGCAAATCATAAATACAAAACAGAAATTTTATGCTAAAGTTTAGCATTTTTCCTGATGTGCATACTTTTCAGCAAATTTTGAGAGCAGTGCGGTAAACCTCAAAAACTGCAAGAAATTAAGTTTAAGCCTAAAAACTCTGGGTTTCGGTGACATCTCTGTCCCAACCCTGCGCCTTAAAAGTCAATATATAATGTCTTCAGTTATACTTTTGTCTTGTTTCATTCATAGTTTTAAATATCTGCTCGCACTTCGCAATAGCTTCAAAACTAGAACCCTTAATATGAATTTGCAAGTATTATATATTTTTGCTAACAGACAGGCAGGATACGTGTACATTTCTTTTGCTTTCTATTTAGCCATCGCGACAAAACTGTTTGGATTGGTGTTAAGCGTAAAGGTAAATTCGTTTTTCATCTTCTATTGAAAGTGGATAGTGAAACATCACATATTGAATGAAATATATACGTACTGAATTCATTGATTGTTTTCTGTGCACTGCAGTTGTGGTGCCAAGGGAGGGCCGGGTATGTGCACCCCTCCCCTTTTTGCGATTCGTATATTATACCCCTTACTTTGATGTATAGGAGGCCCCCATCGCTTGTGACCATTTTTCGAAATAATATATATACTTTTAAGTTTTAACAAGTTTATATACTTAAAAATTCTGAAATTTTCGCTAAAAATTAAAAAGCTTGCTGAAATTATCAAGTTTGTGCTAAAATTGGAAATATTTTTGAAAATAGTGAAAAAACTTTAAGCTGACTAAAATCTTGGGTTTCTGTAAAAGATTAAGTTGTCACCGGAGAGAACTCAAACCAACAATGGTGATGCCAATGCTTCAATCTCCGAATGCACAGCCCTAAGTTAAAAGTGTCAAACAACTCAAATGTTGACTACATCTGTAGAAGGGAGGACAAACCTTCATTAAGGCATTGTGCCATAGCAAAACCTCCTGTTATATACCTTCCAATCCCACTACGGTGGTGGTAACCATTGTACTGACTGACCATTTAGTGATAGATTGCTGGGTCAGCTAAAGCAGTAGAGCACACTGCGAACCAGCTTGCGCTTAGTCCCTTGCTCAAGTGGATTAGTGAATTAGTGATTAGTGATCCCGAATATTGTTGTCAAGGGGTGTGTTTGTCTTTGTCTGCAGGTGAATCCAGTCGATTTGAGAGTCTGCATGGCGATCAACTGTCAGCCTTCTCGGCCGTTGATGTGCCAACTTCCTCCAGTGACTTTTCTGCTCATATGATCAACAAGGTTTGAACTTTGATATGCGTAATGGAGGTTGTCTTCTGGAAAAATCCCCATTATCTATATATATATATATATATATACGTGCTATGACTGGAGGGCGCTTCCATAAATGAGAGAATGCAACGAGACCATGGAAACATAAAAAGGCGTAGGGTTTCAGGGCTTTTGAAGCTACTAGCTCAATCAACAGATTTACAGCATCAATATACATACTTGATTGTTTGGTGTGCCCTCAATTTCAATGGTATGTACAAATGAAAACGTTCCAAAATCTTTAAAAAATAATGGAACAATGCAGTTTTTAACGCCTGTTGTGAGGTTAAAACGCTGGCTTCTTTTAGGGTTTTGAAAGCGGGGAGGGCTACGCACCCACGTCTCTAAGGGGGAGAAAGTTTTGGTGGTGAGGAGTAGTTAAACCAAATAATATACGTACATGTATGTAAACGTGCTTTCATTTTAGCAATTTTTTTAAACTGCCTAGAGCCCACGGCGAACCGATATTTGCTTAGTCCCTTGCTCAGGGGGATTTATGACAGCCTTGTGGCAGCGGGGATTCGAACCTCGGACTGTCGCATCATCAGTCGAACGCCTTATATATCCACTCGGCCGACACGGCACTTGCGCTTGAAGATAGCGAAATGGGAGAAGTCTTTAAGAACAATATTACACTACGTATGGCTTACTTCTCACGTCTGTTTGCAAAACAGAGATTTGAGTGCGTGCGACAAGTTAAGAATTTTCGCGAAACACCGTGTTAATTTTATCTTTCTTTGTCTGGTATACTTGCACTTAGTCATACAGGGTATTTTTTAGGGTTTTTTGGGGCGGGGGACTTCCCAGGGGCCGGCCCGGAGGGGAGATGTTTTGCTAAAATGAGCAAAAAATTGGTATTTTGGCTTTTTTTGCACGTAGAATAGCAAGCAGTTCTCAAAAATGCTAGGATTTAACCTTGAAACGGCCATTTGTACGAAATTTCACGGCGACGCCGAAAAATTTTGTAAATTAGCCTATTTTTGGCAAAAATTTGGGCACCCAATAAATCCCGGGAGGGGCGATTTTGAGGGCTGGCTTATTTTTAGGCCAAAATTTATGGGGGGGGGCTCAAAGTTGCCCCCCCCCCCCATTGATGGGGGGGGCTCACCAAAAGTGGGGGGCATATTTTAGGAAAAATTGCAAATTTTTACGTTTTTTTGTGTAAAAATTGCTAAAAAATGACTAATTTTAGGTGTTTTTTTACGCTAAAATAGCTAACATTTCGTTAAAATTCCGGCGAAGCCAGAAAAATTTTTGAAAATTTAGGGTAAAAATGGTGAAATCTGGCAATTTTTTGGCTTATGGGGGCCCCCCCACCCCCCCCCCCATTAAAAATAAGTCAGAAAGGCATTTTCGGGAGGAAGGTCAATTTCAGGGGGGGCCGCCCCCCCCCCCCGGTAAAAAATACCCTGGTCATATGTTTGTAAGCTTGTCTGCCAATTAACATTTTTGCTTTGACTGCCGTTTTGAACGCGCACATTGCCTGCTCAAAGTTTCAGCGCAACGACGCTTTACCCAAAATATTATATATACCTAAGTTTAAATGAGCTTAGTTGTTACGTATACGTATATGGTAATAACAGGGATTGGCATGAGATTTATTCCTAAAGATGACAATTGACAACTCTGCTGTTGTTTAAGTTACTTTTACTGAGCTTTCTGCGGGCGTTCTGCTAGTCTGTGGAGGCAATTCCGCAGACGCATTG
This sequence comes from Trissonchulus latispiculum, assembly GCA_030248195.1. Classification (NCBI taxonomy): domain Eukaryota; kingdom Metazoa; phylum Nematoda; class Enoplea; order Enoplida; family Ironidae; genus Trissonchulus; species Trissonchulus latispiculum. Next base: position 51,474 of record JASAND010004378.1, on the reverse strand, counting down.
TCCGTTCTCACAGCTGGCCAAGACTTTGTAGCTGTCCTCCTCGTTTCCGTTTTCGATGCCCCCTCGACCCAGGGCTTCCTTCCTGACTGACTGTTGACAGAAGAGTAGACAACTTTCCTGATTTGAGGAGCCATCGCAGGCGGAAGAGCTATCTTCTTCTTCTTCCATTGGTGGATTCAGTTGTGGATTGACTATCGGTGATTCGTTTGGAAGACTGTCCCCTAGAAACATGCATAGCCAGCCCAGATAAGGTTTATGGAGATTAGTCTAATTGTAAATGTGAAAAGTTGGAATCAAGATTGGTACTAGAACTAAAGAAAAGTGTTAAATCTGCGTTTTTTCATCCGTACTTTTTGCGGTGAGTAACGCAGTGTCCCAACATTTTTGCGTAATTTGGAAAAAATTGGCTCCCCGTCTGCTTTGTCTCAAAAAACTATTTTTGTGCTAATTTATATGTTGTTTCAGTTTCAAAGCATTTTATGTGCTTATAGATTGGAACCTATGGTTTTTAGTGTGTTTTGCACGAAATTTGTCTTCCGAAAAATGAATTTTCACGATTTCACAACCTTATTTACGACAAATAAATACAGGATAGTTTGCTTATCTAGCATATCGTTTTGACGCATTCAGCAAAACAAACTAAAGAATTGAGACGAATAGGCTTACGGAAAATACGATAACAAGAAAAGCAAGATAGCGGAAAAAATTTTCCAGAATGTCTACTGTATGCAGTTCTAAACTTTTCAAGAAATTAATAGAAAGTTGCTTCTGAAACTGACCGTTTTGTTGTGTTCCAAAAAAATTGTTAAAACCTGTGCTTTCAGAATTCAGCCAGGTCCGGGGTGCGGGTTTCGCAGTGCTGAACAAAATTATATCTACAATTTCAATTTTTTAATTAATGCGCGGTTCCTGCATTTGCATTCCTTGATGTCTTTTTATTTATAAAACTTTGGTGCTTGAATCAATGTTGTAAGGCATTTTGCATTAGCGGAAAGCAAAACACGTAGTTGCTACAATACAACGCTTTAGCATCAAACATCTGCAGCAACTAACAACAATGAATAAATTTTGGAGTAAAGTGAAATACGCAAGCACAAGGCGTGAGTCTGGGGCGGCAGCCCCCAACAAAAGACTGGGAGAATTTTAAAATTTTTAGCCCAAATCGCATTTTTCAAGCATATTTTGGCTCAAAACGTTTTTACGTACTGTGGCGCAACGGCCCAAAATTTTTTGCGTATTTCAAAAAAGTGTAATTTCGCAGTTTGTAGCGCAAAACACCCACGGTTGCTGGGTTTTCTTTAGTGGGGGGGGGGGGAGAGTGTGCCCCCCCACTCGACCCCTTCCCCCCACTCGTTCCGTCCCCCCCCCCACTTTTTTGGGCTTCCCCACCCCACTCACCCCAAGGTACCCAGAAAATGCCAAATTTTTAGGAATTTTGGTCAAAATTTTCAAAACTTTTCCGGCTTCGCCGGAATTTTTTGGTCAAAAATGGTCTATTTTGGTACTCAACTCAAACTCTATTTTTGAGCACTTTTCAGCATAGTTATACAGTATATGTAGAAAACAGGCTATTTTTACTGCATTTTTGACATTTTCAGGTCACTTTGGATCCCCCCACTTTTGGTCTTCCCCCCTCCCCACTAGTGGGGGGTCCCCCCACTTTTTTCGCCTAGAGAAAACCCAGCTGTTGTACAGGCGGATCTAAATGGCACTTGCTGATTTGTCACCCTGGATCTAGCTAGAGATCAGAATAGAATTTTTGCTACTGAGCTGATCTTTAAACAAGAACAAACAAACATCTTTATGCTACGCCTGAAAATCGCTAAGCTTCAAACTACATAAAATTCCAACGAATCCGAAAACGTTTTTGAAGATTCTCTTCAAGGTCATATTTTCTGGAAATCTTTCGTTTCTGGAGGAGATGACGCGAACTGTCTAGAGATTATTTTACACTAAACGCACGGTATATCAGGACTGTCTCTGCAAAAATTTGGGCACCGTAACTCGCACCTAAGTTGCACCTGCATGTCTTGCATGTTGAGGACGCAGCGAAGTTTGTATGCCTGCATGTCGATTTTTGAGCCGACAACGCCTGCTAGCGAAGGCTCCACAGGACGCTACATTGCACGGGTTCTGCTACATTCTTTTCAGCTGTGAACTGTTTGCTTGCATCAAGCCTAGTGCTATTGAGTGGTAGACGACTAGCTAGCTAGCTTTTCCAACAGTGAACTTTTAGTGAAATTCGTAGCCCCCCTCCCCCTTCCCTTAATAGTAGATAGTGATTACCCTGTCGCGAAGCCCTTTGATCAGCCAGATTTTCCGTTAGCCAATCTTACCTTCTCCCAGATGTTGCTGCTCTTCTTCTGCGTAGCAGACAAGAATCACTACTGCAGTCACGGCGAATAGCTGCGATAGTGTACAGCGCATCATTATTTCGGTAGAAATGTTCTGAAAAGATTTCCTGACTGATTTATGTTGCAGTCTGCAATGAGATGTGGGAGACTGACTGAAGTGTTAGCCAAATACTTGCTACAGACTAAGAGGATAGAATTTTGAGTGACATTTATGCCTACTGTTTACTGTAATTAGCCACAGATCTGAGCTGATTCTGATAACAGTTAAGTAGACCATTAAAACTGATTCTAATTAAGTCTTAAATTGGTTCATTTTGAAGACAATTTCCTAATCGTACCCTTTTCCACATTTTAGAATTAGGGTTTCTGACCTGAGTGCGCTAAATTGGAGCCACTTTTAACTGAATCTGGTATAAATATTATTGCCATTTATTCGCTAATGTCTTTATTGTAACCGAAAACTGCCTTTTGGCTTCACTGATAACTCCAAATATAATGTCAGTGTTACCACCAACAGATATATACGTAGCCTAAATTGTAATACGTAAGTGCTTTAATAATCCGCCAATATATATATACGTGTGCGTTTACCTGTATGCTTACTTTATGATGTGTGTAGTGTAAATTCGACCTCTCCACAACTCGGTAAAGCTCTTGTACTTGAATTCGTTTACGTCTGATTTTACGTAAGTGTAGTCGGTTAACCTTACCCCGAGATTTATTCCTAACAAAGTTCGCGGTTAATGTTGACGAAAAATTTAACCTATTCCCAGGGGCGGATCCAGGGGGGGGGGGGGGGCGGCCGCCCCCCCGTCGCGATTCGAAGGTAGGAAAAATTAAGGAGAGAAAGAGGAAAAAGAGCAAAAAACCAAAAAATTTCGCGCCTTCGGCGCGAATTTTCTACTTTTTAACCGCATATTTATTGCATTTGTGAAGAAAAAGCTTGAAATGCATCCGATTTTTCGGAGTAAATTACCATTTTTGCCTTAAAGTGTCAAGAATTTTAAAAAATTTGTTCAGTTCTTCAGTATAAAAAGAATTAAAGATCCGAGTACCGATTTTATTGCAAAAACAAAAAATTTCTTCAACTTCTGGGGGGCTCCGCCCCCCAGACCCCCCACTGGAAATATTTTGCCGCCCCCCCCGTCACGAAATCCTGGATCCGCCAGTGCCTATTCCTAATCATTGATATGTATATACATACATGGCACAGATTATATTGAGGCACAAGGCACAATCATTGATTATACAAGTGTGGCCGGCTATGCAGCTACGTATGGTCCGGTCTATGATAAACTCAATTTCTGACGTGTTGCATAGGGCCCGCTACGATCGACTAAGATTGCCTACTCAAACTTATCGTAACTATCAAATCGAGACACCGTTCACGTACCTTTAATGTCAATTATTACCACACAATTCGACTGGTGCAGCGTCACACACGACACAGTACAAGTTAACAGACACAGCGTTAATCGGTCGGGCCTTCCCGAGTCGTACAATTCCACACTGCCCCGAATCGGCTGACAACCAGCCTTATATAATGCAAGCCGAAAGGTCAGTCCTTACGCAAACCAAACTTCGTCAAAACATAACAAGTTCGTCCTCACGGTGAAAAACTTGGAAAAATATCGCTGTTGACGTGAAAGCCTTTAATTCTTTGAATTATTCAGAATTCAACTCATCTTTTAAAGTTCAACATAAAACTTTCCCGATTTGTTTTGTCTGGCGCTTGCCGTCTACCAAAATGTCAATTTGAAGCTAAGTTGAAGCCAAGCTCAAGGTTCCAGGGTCACCTACGTCAATCAACAGTCATACTTTTACAGCTCTCAAGAATTACGTACATTAGCTACATCCACTTACATTTATGTTTATGTTATTATTATTTTATATACTTATAACACGTATTCCTCCCCGTCACACAAGGCACATATTGAGGCTGCTGAGGCCAGTATTTTCCTGTAGAAATAAGAAATTCCATTCTTTTTAATAGATTTTATAACACTTTTGAGAATTTTACGTATATATTGTATTTCCAGAGTGGATTTTTGTCAGTTGTGGGTTGGTAGTGTTTTGTGGTGCGCTGCTGCAATCTTTCTGGCAAGTGCATAATATATACGCTTGAATTTTTTAGTGGAGGGGGGTCCCACTTTTCGGATGCCCCCTCTCTGTCTTTCGTCCCCCTCCACTTTTTGGCATGCCCCTCCCCCCACTTTTTGGCAGTCGTCCCAACGTGTGGAAAATTAAATGTTCGGGGTTGAACATTTTTTTACAGTGTGTAGCTAATTTATACACTTTTAATCTCATTGTGAGCTTAAAACAGAGTTTGTTTTGCGTTTTTGGTACCTTAAAATCCTTCTTCACTGAAACGTGAGGTATATATTATATAAACCTTGGGCTTGCCCCCCCACTTCCCCCTCCCTTGGAGATTCCCCACCTTTTAAAACCCTAAACAATGCCAGCATACTTATATACGTTAATTTTAATTATTTTTCATTAGCTGGGAGACAAAGCAAGGACAGAAATTAGCTGATACTTACAGTTAATATAGCATTATTTCAAACAGTCAGTCAATCAAGTCTAATCAAGTCAAATAAAGTATACATCTTTACGTCTTTGTATGTACATATTTCTTTTTGTTTCTTGTTTTTTTTCTATCATGAATAATATTGTGGTTCCACCCTGTCCACATGACACTGGCATCGACCCTGGACACATCTGGCCGAAACTTCCTTGATGCTGACCCTATTGAGGGCAGCCACGGGACTGTTCAGTTCTAGACATTCTGTCATACAGTTGTATCGGTCACAGTTCCCCGTCGTCTCTGGCGGTGCAGATCCTGAAAAAACCACGGATAGATCTACCTACCGATAAACAAAAATATATTTGTTTAGATATATAGAGTAGATATTCTTGTCGAATATTTGCCTACTGTGTTAATAATGTTGTAATAATAAGGTTGTTAATTTCATTCAACGGAATTAGGTTTGGTGTATGCTTATGTCTGAACTTGTTGTGCTGGAAAATGAAAAGGGGCAGAAACCCCTACCTCCCCACTAGGGATCGACCGGAACTCCAAAAAACCGGAACCGGAACCGGAATTGGCTTTAAAAAACCGGAACCGGAACCGGAACCAGCTCTTTAACACTACAAAAATCGAAAATTTTTTCTGACGTTTTGGACAATTTTTGCACAATTTTTTGCTTTTTTATAGTTACTAGAACATTGTAATAACGTTTGCTTTATATTTTATATAGTTATTTCATTGCAGGAACATGAAATTTGCAATTTATTAAGAGATTTTTGTCTTATAGCATAGTTAAACTTTACTACATTATAGCTTTAAAATTAAAATTTAAAATTAATTATACACGGTATGGATCTGCTATATTTATATTATTCGAGCACATTTTCGATGAATAAACGGCATCTATATTTTTACATTCTATATACGAATTTCGGTGAATAATTTAATCGAATGCAAGTTGACTTAAAGGACATTTACTTGCAAATAAAATTTAACTTCTTACTTGGTTAAGCTGAATTTTAAATTAAGCTAAATATAAGTAGATAGAAATTGATTCCACCAAAATTTTTGCGAGCACCAACAACTGCTCCTTCGACAAAATAAGTCAAACTGTTTAGTTTTTATCTGGCTTGCCTGATAATTTCTAGTCATAATCAAAAAGTTCATTTAACTTTACTAGAAGCGGAAAAGTTGCAGCATTTTCAAAACGCAAAATAAAAAATAATAATGCCATTTACATTTGTAGAAAACAAAAGATATCTATTACCATTTTGGTTTACTTTTATTCTCTCCGTACTTCAGACAAAATTAAAATTTTTCTGAAAATTACTGTTCTTGTATAAATTCCGTATTGTAAATCTAATCTGGTTATGAACTTAGGTAACATCAGCTATATACAAAATTGGACTTGTTTAGAACATCGGCTTTTAATTCCTTAGCTTGTTGTTATATCTCAGTATAATTACTTTGTTATTGGAGTTTTCTGATTAAAATGCAAATGGATTTTGCATGGGTGAAATATTATATATAAATTTTCATCCATTAAACACATATATATATAAGCCATATACATCCATATATATAAGCCAAAAGAATTTTTCACAAGTTTCAAAGAAAGCCGAAATGCACAATTTCTCCAACTTGAATTAAACAAAATTTCTTCCTTTTGGCTAGCTTCATCAGGATTTTTAAATTTTAAATGACGTTTCTTCAAAAGATTTTTAAAAACCATTGCTATTTGTTCCATCCATAATTTTTTAGTAATTCTGTTGATCTGCGCACTGGATTAATTACTAAACAAAGCAACAAACTTACGTAGTCCATATTTAAAGTCCAGTCTCGATTTAAACAATTAAAAAGATTAAATTTAAGCTAAAACTGACATTTGATTATACAACAGCGCACTCTATAATTTTGAAATAGCATAGGTCGACGGTAAGGCTTCAATAATTTCAATTCAGCATTAGGTATACTTAAATTTAAAAGTTTCGGCGGTCTTGTGCTATCTAATCTGACTTATTAAGTATTATTTTTGTTTTATAATATATGTATATATTAATATTCATAACGACGATACATTAGACATTATTATTACAAATTCGAAACATTCTAAGTAATGCAATAGCGCCGCAGGCGAAAATTTTTGAATAAATCATATTCTGGTTATAAGAGAATCGCAGTTTTTCAAAAAGTTTTAAAGAAGTTTGATAAAATTTTTGACAATTTTAATAAAATTTTGTATTTGATAATAGGCTAAAATTGGTTCCGGTTCCGGTAAGTTTTGAAAAACCGGAACCGGAACCGGAACCAAAAAGTACCGGAACCGGAACCGGAATTCCGGTCGATCCCTACTCCCCACATCTCAGACAGGGTTTTGTCGGGGCTTGGGTCTCGAACCTATAAACTTCGGTTTAGTGCCGCAAAATTGGAGTGAGCTTTTAAGTAAAAGGAGTCTAAAATCCTTTCCGGTAGAAGGTTACAGTTTCTTTGCGTCTCCGCCTGTAGAAAATATTCTATTAAGCTGTTGTACTTACGTGCTGTCGATGTAGGAATCATGATAGCAATCAACAGTATTATATGATAGCTAGTGTTGCTCGCCATGAAATATATACAAATAGCAGTTTCCAACAAATAATAGAGACCTATATATGTCTGAAATTCAACAATCTACTAAAACGTTATTTTTAAACTAAACCGCCTGTGTATATAATTATGGCTGGCTCGGCGTAAATTTGACAAATTTTGATTGAAACTAATTGACAACTATGTAAGTCGTGCTAAATTGTGATAACTGTGCTTTAATTATGTGTAGGACAGGCGGCATCTCTTTGATGTATATATATACGTATTTGCAGTGTTTTTTGCTCGGACACTTTTGCGCTGTTCTGCGCACTGCCCCAAAATTTTTTGCGCAATTTGCTAAAAAAGTGCGCATAGCAGGAAAAATGCTAAAATTTAGCATAAAATGTCTGTTTTGCATTTATTAGTAATTGTATGACTTTTCTACAATGTTCAGAGCTGCTGATTATAAGATGCGAGAACTTATATAATGGCTGAATAAATTTGCAAACTCACCTAACTTTGCAACGTTGGGCATGGGGCGCAGAACCAAAAGACTTTAAAATAGCAACCATTTAAGTACGTATGATAATCTTCAAGTTTTATTGATATAAAAGTAGATTTTCATTCTGAAAATTTAGCAAAATGATGAAGGCTTTTTACAATTTTTAAGTTGTTTTCAAGCTAAGAATCATCACTGCTTTTTATACAAACAAAAATACACGCTAGTTTGAAATTTCATCGAAAATTGTGCAGTTTTCAGAAAATGATTCCGACATCTGACTCAGTAATTTTCAGGACAGCCCAGAGCATCTTTATTTTTAAATGCTTTTTGAACGGTCGGTGGGTAGAAAAACACGGACAATAACATACATAAACCTAGCAGTCACGTAACCTCCTGCTAAAGTTTGTAAACTTCTCCAAAAACTGCCAAGCGAAAACTAAAATTTAGCAATCAGTTATTTCATAACTTGAATATGCAAAGCTTGTTGCATGTACAAGTTAGAAAATCACACGTACGTTAGGCCGTGGGTGCTTATTAATGCTAGCATGTTTACTGAAAGTTAGGTCGCAACTTAGCAATAAATCAGTAGTAGGCAAGGAAGGAGGGGGTCTGGGGGCGGAGCCCCCAGGAAAAATTGGAGATTTTTTATGAAATTGAGAGCCAGGAGCAATTTTTCTGAGCACTTTGAGCAATTAATGTTTAGTAATTTTCTCTAAGTGTCGGTAGAAAAAGTGCGCACTCGTGCGCACAAGCTCAAAATTTTTTGCTCATTTCAGAAAAAAAGTGCGTCATTGCGCACTTTTTTGAGCAAAAAAACACTGCGTATTTGTGGTGGCTGTCCTTGTTTAAGTATGTTGAGGTTTTCTTCTTCAATCGTCAAAATATCTTTTATTTTAGGCTTTTGTTTGTATGATGAATCTTTTTTATGTTGTTTTGTTTTAGAGACAACTGATTCTTCGTCATAAAGACTGCCCCTATCCAGTTCGATTTGTTGCCCCCGTTGACTCTTTCGAAAATCTTCACAAAGGCAGTGTACGTGCGTATAACTCAACTTGTTACGTACCTAATTTCTGTGGTTTGGTGGTGAATTTTCAAGGCTTCAGTTGGTTACAAAAAGTGTATATTGTGTATCATTTTGCCGTGAAAATTCAAATTATTACGACGGAGGTAGGAATGTCAGGTTTACAGTAAATTTTGTCCGTTACACGCAGATAAAAGGTCAGATTTGGTTTGAGTACTGGGAGAAGGTTTGTTCAGTGGAATTTTTTCTTATTTGAAGGCGGTTTTGTATTCCTTATTTTGCTTATTCTGTTTAGATCGAGAGCTTGGACGTGTCCACCGAGGGTTTGGGCGTCTCTTCAGGTGTTGATAGTAAACTGCTGGTTTGGAGTTCAACCAGTGGCGAACTGAGGGTAAGCTACATACCTAAATAAACCTCTGCAGAATTCATGTACACAAATTTCCAAGAGAAAAGGTAAAGGTAACCCCTGGTGCATTGTCTTTCAGGGTTTAGGGTGCCGGCGCTCATCCCCGGTTTCATTGCCCTTGAGCCAGGAGTGTCACTACAAATGATGACTACAATCGTGGAGGAGGGGTCAGCTCCGCAAGGCACGATCCCTACACGGTCTCTTATTGTTTTCCACTGCAGCCAGCAACACTACCATGATCGGGTACACAAGGACCAATTTAAGGATGGATAGCAGTTTGTGTGTTCAAATTCTTCCAGTTCAAATTCTGAAGTTCAAATTTGCTGGATCTCGGGCAGTGTAGTTTGCTCCTGCTTTTTTCACAGCTCTATTATACCCTGTATACACTTTATAGTTGTCCGTTTTGTTTTGCTGCTGTGAACATTTTTGCGTTGTAATTTTGCTGTTATGTATACAGTACAGGCATAAGATATGTTAACCTTTAAAGAATTCTTAAAAAAACGAATTTCTTAACAACACATTCTTACGACTATTCTTAAGCCCCTACAAATTGTTAGGCAAGAGAACAAAACAGAAACATCTGTATGACTTCAAAATTTCTTCACAATTTTCTTTAATAATTTCTTTGATTGTACTTGTATGTGTTTCAGCGTTCCTTGAAGGGCCATGTTGGAGATGTGTATGTGTGTCGCTTCTTCCCCTCGGGAATGGTGGTTCTCAGTGGCGGGGCCGATATGATGCTCAAAATTTGGTCCGTTGAATCGGGTGACTGCGCCCGGACCCTGATCGGACATAAACAAGGTGCCGCCTCGTGCAGGTTGCAATTAGACTGATTTTAGTGTTCTGGAGGGGTGTTTTTCTTTTGTTAACTTCTTACTGCCGTAGCACTCACAAGGCCAAATCTACAAAAATTTACCTGCTTCGCCGGACATTTTAACTCTATAAATCCGCTTATTTTTTTGCACTAAAGACGAGCATTTTTGGTGATTACTACAAAACAATAGCGCAATTTTTAGCATGGTTTTAGAAATTTTTAGAAAATCCCCCCCAGAAAAATGACTCCCCCCGAGGGCCCCCCAGAGCCCAAGAGCCCCCCAAGAAAAATTCCCTAGAATAAGCCCAGCGAGGTAAGGTTGTAAATGGATGACAACAAACTGTAGAAGCCTAAACATGAGCCTGCCGCTATAACGAGGTTTATATTGGCGTTTCTTGCTTTGTTGCCGTCACATTTTGTGAGCGTGCTCCACATGCGATTGGAAATGAAACCTGAAATCTCCATGAATGTATGATGTTGCAAAAAATGCGTAAAATTTAGCTAAAATTTAATTTTAAGCTGGCCAAGAATACTTCCATTCTTCTTGACCAATAGGCCATATTTTTGCTGACAACGGAAATTAACAGAAAATTTATACTAACCCAAAACGATGATTTAGTGGTTTAATTTTGCTCTGAATGTGAACAATAATCTCTCCAAAGCCAACAACAGGATTGCTATACAGTACTACTGCCCAAGTTAACACAGTACGTCATCTTAATTTTGCTGCTCAACAGTTTATCCTGTACAAGAACTTTTTGTATGCTAGTGATTTTTGTGTGTGCGACGCCACCTTATCTTGTCTTTTCAGCCATCCTTGACATTGGAATGGTGGGTCGTGGTCGCAGCGTGGTCTCCTGCAGTCGCGACGGCACCCTGAAACTGTGGGACTGCGGCTCCGCCCGCTGTCTCCATTCCTTTGCCCCGGAGGCGGGTCCCCTCAATGCCTTGGCTCTTGGGAGCGGCCCTTCCTCCAGACTAGAAGGAACCACCAGTCTTTCTGCGACTACTGGCCAACGGCCAGGTATAGTACCAGTCACTAGGAATGCACACCTGGGTCGAAATTTAGCATAGTCAATTTTTTCAGATTTTTTTACCATAATTTTGGAACTTTTGAAAGTCATTTGAAATAAATTAAAATTATTACAGATTCCAAGCTTTCTTATATTGGTTTGAAGTACTATCCCTATGCAGTAATAGTAGCTTGGTTTGCATATAGCTAATAAAATTGTATAGATTGTCTGAATCTTTAAGGGGTCTTACAAATTTTGGAATTAGTTAAAGTTTTTTGATCTTGTCAGATTTTGTTTCTTGACTGCTGCCTGCTCTTTTTAGAGGAGGGAGAGACTGACACGGAGGGTAGAGTGTTGGCTTTGGCCAGTGAGCTGCGTCGAATGATCCTCTATGATGTCCTGAGTTGCAACAAACTCCTGGACCATCTGGGAGACAGTGGGGCCATCACTGCCTGTCAGTTTCGTCAAGGCGTCTCCGCTGCTTCCTCGGGGCTCCTCTATGGGACGGAGACGGGCGCACTGTATGAGTTTGATCTGAGACAGCTCAGGTTAGTGTTTTAGTAAATTTTAGTTTATTTTTTCCTGGAGTGGAATTGACATTTTTAGGAGGGTGGGATCTCATTCAACGCCCCCACCAAACGGGATTCGTTTTAGAAATATGCTGAAACTTCTGCTCTATCCTATCACCAAACGGGGAGGGAGCGATTTTGTCTACCCCTCCCCCTTCCCCAGACGGAAGACCATTTAAGTATGCTGGTCGGAGCACCGTTGCGCAATGACCGAGTGGTAAGGTGTTCGACTAAAGATCTTGCGGTCCTAGGTTCGAACCCCCGCTGCCAAAACTTTCACAAATCCCCTTGAGCAAGGGACTAAGCACATATCGGTTCGCCGTGGGCTCCAGCCAACCCAGCTGTCTTTCCTTAACTGGTCGGTAAATGGGTACCACTGCGGTGGGAAGGTTAACAGGAGTCTGTGTTCTGGCGTAATGCCTGATGAAGGGCTGGTCCCCCTTCCACAGATGTAGTCAACGTTAGAGTTGTCGCTCCTAGCTTCGGGCTGTGAATCCGGAGATAAGCACCGGCACCCTATAACCTTCTGTAGGTTGGAGTTCTCTCCAGGGGTCACTTTACCTTTTTACCTTTACCGTTGCGCAATGAACACAAGAAGAGAACTGTCATGGCTTACGCTTCTTCTTATATAGAGCAGAATCGCGAACTCTTGATGGAGTTGTACTGATGATGAGTGCTACCACACATTATAAGTTCCTTTCGAAACTGAGCTTCAGTGAATCTGCCTTTATGGCAAACAGCCCTGCGTCCTTTCAGAATACACAGCTATAGAAATATAGTTTGTATGTAGGGGGAATGTCATAAAGTGTCGATTTAATTAAGGCTAAGGTGTACCCGATAAACCTAATCCTTTGGTCGACTTGCCCTTCTCTGTTGTAAAATGTGATGAGTATTACACACTCTATAGTGATGTTATGCCGCTTACCGTATAGTAAAGTTACAAAAAAGCGTATTAATATTTTCATTTCAGGTCTCCGCTTGCCGTCAGTTCAACTGGACGCGGCGCCATCAAACGTATTCTCCCTTACCAGAATGGTCTCCTGGTTGGAACGGGTATAGTTGTTTTTACTTTATCAATCTTCCTTGCAATTTATTAATGTGAATGATAGAGCTACATAATTTTGTGGCAACCTTGCGCAGTTTTTTCGATGCCAGGTAATAAATAGGATGAAAATTTATTATATTGACGACATGACTTGTAGTTGCACTCTTTGAAATTTTATTTAATACCTTACTTCTTTCTACTTATTGTGGAATGCTTGAAGTGTAGTGTAGTACTGTAATCTTGATTTCCATTTGTAGGCGATGGAAGTATGTATTGGGACAGACGGTCCTCTTTGGCTTCCGAAAAATCTGCGTCAAAGGAAGGGAAAGACATCGCCAGTGAACTGGTGGAATTGACGGGCGTTGACGTGGACCCGATTAATGATTTGGCGACGGATGGCAACTTTGTGTTCAGTTGTTGTCGGGAGATGAAGTCAAAAATTAGGCGTTATAGACCTGTTTTGAATGTTTCATAACATTTGTTTGTGATACTTGTTTTTGTTTGTATAGCTCTATTTTAATAGTCATATTAGTTTTGTGTTCTTAGGAAAAATTAGGGTTTATCTCTAGGGCAGGGTCTTTGATTCGTAGTGATGTTTACGCTGGCCTATTCAGTTTCAGTTTCAGCTCTGCTTTCAGACAAGTTTCAGTTTCAGCTCAAACTGTGTTCTAAGTTTCAGTTTCAGCTCGTGGTTTAGCTTAGTTTCAGTTTCAGTTTCAGCTCCAAATTTTTTATAGTTTCAGTTTCAGCTCCAAATTTGTTATACTTTCAGTTTCAGCTCCGACTAAAATTAGTTTCAGCTTTAGTTTCAGTTTCAGCTCCAAGTCTTTTATAGTTTTCAGTTTCAGCTCTGACTAAAATGAGTTTCAGCTTTTGTTATCTTCTATGTTATCTTAATGTTACGCTAATCAAATTATATAATTAGTTTCCGCCCCTAACTGTTTGTGGCAGGCAGGACACTGCGAATTTTTGGTGTCTTGGTGAATTCTTTCTATAGATAATATCAAGAACATGAAGCACAATATATAATATTCAAGTAACAGATCAAATAAATATTGCCATACAGTAGTATTTTAACATTTTAATGCACTATATATTAAAATTATACAAACGTTTTAGTTTTAAAATTATACAAACGTTACATTACTTATCACTCTGTTCTGTACAATTTTAGCATTAAAAGCACTAGTCAAACGTTTATATTTATATATAAGACTGGAATTTTACGTGCTGGGGCCCAGTTTTTGAGACACTCGTCTATGCTAAGCATGCATACTCTAGAGCTGAAACCTATTTCAGCTTCAGTGAGAGCTGAAACTAGTTTCAGTCTTAGTGTGGAGCTGAAACTGTTTCAGTTTCAGTTTCAGCTCCAAAACTGTTCTAGTTTCAGTTTCAGTTTCAGCTCAAAAGCTATTTTAATTTCAGTTTCAGTTTCAGCTCTCACTTCGACTAAGTTTCAGTTTCAGCTCCAAATCTGTTATGGTTTCAGTTTCAGTTTCAGCAACTGAAACTGAAACATGTACAAGCTGAAACTAGGTTTCAGTTTCAGTCAGCTGCTGAAACAACACTATTGATTCGTATAAAATTTGTTATGTAGAACTTTCAAAACTTATCATAAATTAATCTAATAAATTAAAATCAATTTAGAAGATTATTATTGTTACGTATAACGTTTATTATTTTATCAGTGAAAATGTACAAAATTTTGTGACATCTTGTGCTTGACACTTTACTGTGCAGGCAGAGACAGTGTGAGCAAATTTGCCGGTGACATGTAAAGTTTAGACGGTTCAGTTACTGTAGAGATTTGGTTCACATCATTTGTTTCGTTTCAGTTCCAGTTTTCGATACTTGAACGCGTCAGCCAGGGCCAGGGTCGCCCGCAGGAGAAGTTGCCGTTTGATCATCTGCGGCGACTCTCTGAGGGATCCTTCTGTGATCATCAGACCGATTTGAACCAAAGCTTTCAGAGCAGCCACCATCATGATTCGATTGAACTGATTTTCGATATCCGTGATATCGAACGGGACGAATTGAACCTTGGACGCCAGTCGGTCGTAGTAGCGCCGGAGCAGGTGTTGCCCATTTCGCTGGCGAATGTAGGGATGACAGCTCCAGCAAAGTACATTGGTCATATCTTCGGCGGGGAGTCCGTAGTGGGCCCCCTGCCAGTCGATCAACCCTACCAGTTTCTCCCCGGTATTTCCGGGGGCGGTCGCTGACCGTTCAAATAGCATGTTCCCCGTCCATAGGAGACCGTGTACCAGAACGGGGGTCGTATCCGCAATCTCAATGATGCTGAACAGGTCCTCAGACTTGGCGCAAAGCTCAAAGTCTGAGTCACGAAAGGGGAACAGGTCGGCGTAGTCGCGACGACACATGGCTGCGATCGGTGTCGCTAGACTTCGCAGATGACGCATTCGTTCGCGGTCTGGCGGGGCGAACTGTTGCACAAATCCGAAACTGGTGATGGAGTAGGCGTGCAGGTCGGCCAGGGCATCGAAAATGCTGTGCAGTTGTTCGATCTGAAAAATACAACATGATAGAGAATTTTGTGGAAACTAATCTGTAAACTTCTGTTCTGTTTCCTTTTTGATATTTCATCTTTTCTCAGCTGTTGTTTTCCCAATTTTATATACTCAAATCTTAGCTGTCGTGTCAAAGAAAACTAATGAAAAATACCGGCTGCAAAAGCCTTAGTCCAAAGCAGGAGAGAGCCAATGGGCGCTGTTTCGTAAAAAATCTGGCGTTTTTCATTATTTCTTTATGATTAATCCCTTGTATTCTTCATGGATCCGCCTGCCAGCCCGCGTTTACTTCATTTTCTTGACTTAATAGCTGTGCATGTCAGTTATGAATTCTGTTCTGACCTGTAGTCCGACTACGAAATCAGGAATGGTTGCCCGGTCAGAGAGATCCTCCATGAGTATGACGTTGTCTCCGGGCTCCGTGGACATGACACAGTCGTACATTCGTGGTATCGGAATGATTGGCTTGGAAAACTTGGACGACAAAACCCGATAGACTCGACATTCTGTGTCGTGATTTCTGGCTAAAGCACAATTAACAAACTGTTTGACACCAATTAGATAACAGTTTCATTCCGTTAACAACCATATGCTCAAATTTGTAACAACTACAAGAACTCTAGTAGGTTGCTCTTGTGAAGCTTTTTGTGTTTTTTACAAGACAATCCTGTAAATTTTATTGGACCTAGACCAAGAGTTTATAATAGGAAGAGTAATACACTAAGCTCTTCCCAATGCATTCAGCTTGCAATATGCCAGAACCATTAAGGCGAAAATTTCGGAGGCGTTTCTAGCGTGCAAATTTCTTTGTTGTGAAATAGCTTAGTTCAAATTTGCTGTGCTGTAATCCCCGTGCCTCCATCCAAGTTGTGAAGCACGATGTGCACTGTGCTTCACAACTGCATTTGTAGTAGTAGTACACAACTGTAGTTGTGAAGCACGCTGAAGCAGATGCACTCTGTGGAGTTGGAATGTAAGAAATGGAATTGTCACTTCAGCACCAGAGACCCGATATCAGTCCGATGCTCTCCCAACTGAGCTATCGAGGCTTCAGACATATAGAAGCTAGAAGGAGTTTGTATCCAAACTGAAGTAATAAATGAATAATGTGCTTTACGTACAACGCGGACAAACACATGACCCAGGGCGAGGAACACTCTGGTGTGCTGCCTGCCAAGTCTAATTCAAATTTCCGGTATTTTAAATTTGAACTAAGCTATTTCACAACTAAGTTGTTGCACAATTTCTCGCGCACCATCTAATTTACGGACACGCCAAGCAAAACTGCAAGGGGTTGTGAAACCCGAGTGTTTCGGAAAGCTTAGCACTCGAATTGTTTTGTGGTACTCTGGCTCCGCTTCGCTCCGCCCTCGTACCACAAAAAATTCTCGTGCAAGCTTTCACGAAACACTCGGGTTTGTAATGCACTCGCTTCGCTCGTGCATCACAACCCCTCGCAGTTTCGCTTAGCGTGCCTGTAAATCAGCTAGTGCACTCTATGTTGTGCAACAACCTATACAAGTGAGCATACACGTTTGTGGTGGGGTCAGCCGTTAGCGTGCAGAGCATGTACCTAGAGCTGATAACAGAGAGCTTGCCTGCTGTCACACTCTTATATATTATGTACTCTTGTTAACATGTGCTAATAATTAATTAATTAATATTAATAATAAGTTCCGATTTGTCCATCTACTCACCAACCAGCTCAGTCTTGTCCCGAATGGTAATCTCCTCCTGCTGGGACCTGGACTGGGCCGGGAGCTTGACCACAACTCGATTGAGCGGCGGGAGGTCCCTGGCTCCGGAGTCCCATTTGAGTCGGACACTGGCCACTGGCGTCTGATACAGTGGACCTAAACTCTATAGAATAGATTACATTGTCTCTTAAGTCCTTTTCAAGAAAGGATAGAGTTGAGTTAAAATTAACTCGATCCTTTTCAAGAAAGAGCTAAAAGATTTAATTTTAACCCTGCGAGTTAGAGAGAGAGAGAGAGAGAGAGAGAGAGAGAGAGAGAGAGAGAGAGAGAGAGAGAGAGAGAGTTAAAAATTTTAACTCCGCATGGATTCATGAAAAGAGTTAAAATTAACTCGCTTTAACAATGCCCTTTTCTTTAAGATAAATAAGTTTTAAGATTAATTTTGTTCTAAATTTTACTATACACAAATTTTGCTAAAACTATCAGCCTCATTCGGGGGGATACTTTTATCTACTATGCTACAAAAGTTTCTAGCCCACGGACTTTTTTCCATCTTTCCTATCTAAGTGCTCGCCTTCTCCCTCCGACTCCTTTCTGCAGCCTATTTTCTTTTACCAAAAGGCTACTGAGCAAGCCCAATAGTCTTCAGCCATCCTAGTCACTGTTGTCAAGCGGGGGGCAACTCTGGTCGGCGGACGACTATGGTTGCCTTGGGGGTGACTGCAATAACCGCACGGCAGTATGGTTTGGGGACCTTGTTTTCTGTCCTTGGTCTTCGCTTCTCCGCTTCTTGACTCTTTTATTGTCCGCGGAGAGCAGCATCTTTCGGTTCACAAGATGAACCACAATGATGTTGACCCACTTACAAAAAAACAATGCCCTTTTCAAGAAGCGCGTGCAGAATTAAAAACCTGTGGAGTTAAATTTAACTCTACCCTTTTCACGAAAGGATTAAATTTAGCGCTGTTTAAGGTGGTGATTCCCTTTGGTCAGATAAAGTTTCCACCACTATTACTCATTCATTACATGGAGTTAAGAAGCCATTTTTATATCAAAATGCAGCTTGACATTTTCTCTTTTTAATGCATGCCATGAAACTAAGGTTGGTTTTGTAAAACATTTTTAACACATTTTAGAAGAAGTATAATTTTCCAGATTTTTTGCAGACTCAAGTAAATTTTTTCGCGAGACATCGGTCATATCATTCGATACCTCCATCAAATAGCTGGGGACGATTTTTTATTTATTGTGAAATCGCTCTTCGTTATAGAGAAATAAGCTGAAATGTGTGCGTAACCTGTATTTTGCATACTTTTTCCAAATTTGTCAAGCGATTACTTTAGCTAGAAAGCAGCAATCGGGGCAACTAAAAAATCGTCCCTGGGTATATTTGTGTAGAACACATCTGTTAAGTAGCAGCCCTCCAGCTTGCATGGTGAATGCTCCACAATCTTTGGAAAAAATTTGTCGTGTTTTTGCAAGAACTACATTTTTTATGATAGCAGCCCACAGGATAGCATTTGGAAGACGATCATGCGTCGGATAATTTGCCCCTATGAGACCTTTAGATCGATGCCCTTAGTTTGATTTTAGGGCTTGCGTAGTTTGAGGAATGTTGGATTATTTGATTTCTGCAAAAATGACAAGTTTTCGACGCCAAAACTAGAAAATCGCCTATATCTCACGGTAGAGAAAAGATAGAAAGTTGCTTTAAAAAGCAAAAATGTGAAGCTCTAGGAGATCTTTCGAATAAATATAGTCATAACTGTATTGCTGCTGCCAAATGTTTAGAAATTGGGAAAAACTACTCTGACCGAAAATCTCGAATTTTTGAATCGGGATTGCTCGGAGGGTGTTAGAACGCTAAAAGAACTTATTTCGGAAAGTTTCGTCAAATTTCATCTTGATTTACTCCGCCAAATAACAATATGTGCCCAAAAGGAATCACCACCTTAACTCTTTCTGAGCATTTTCCATTGAAATTAAACCCCAAGCAATTCACGCAGGTTAAGCCGAGTTAAAATTAACTCTTTTCGTGAAACCATTGTGTTAATTTTAACTCTGTCATTTTTAATTCCTTTTAACTCTAGCTTTTAACCCTGCAGGGTTAAAGAAAGTTAAAACACGCAGAGTTAAAATTAACTCTGTGCTTTCATGAAAAGAGTTAATTTTAACTCCACTCTACTCCACTCTACTCTACTCTACCCTACCCTTTCTTAAAGAGGCCCTTAGAATGCACCAAAAACAAACGTTGGCAACAGAATCTACACCAATTCTTATTACTCTTTGACATTACTCTTTGACCCGATAACTTGCAACTAAGACATCTGTTTCGAAGTTACGAAATAAAACGTAATTTCTGAGTCTGTCTTTAATAGATTAGGGTAAACCAGCTAAAATTAACTTAGTCTTTATCTCGAGCAAGCTGGAAAGCTCTGAATATTTACTTCAGTGCAACAACTTTCACACAACTGTTTTTGATGAAATGAGTAAAGTCATTAGCACCTCTGAAAATGCAAGAAATCTCTACTGAAATGTCCCCTAGGTTCTAGCAGCTGTTGACTCTTTGCGAGAGATACTAAATTTGCACAGGAAAATAATTGGAAAACTGACCTATAGCTGTAGTTTGGAGGTAAAATCAGTTTATCGAGTTTAATTCAATTACAAAAATTTGTGCGTAGGTACCTTTTTCGAAGACAGAAATGTCAAAATCGCGCAAGGTCAGCTTGATGTCAAAAGCCTTCTGGAGGGTTCGCTCCAAATTCTTTTCGCAATACTCCCTGATTTCATCTTCCGAATTTCGTCGCCGCAGAATCTTAGCCGGTGCCGGCGCTGATTCTGTCGAAATTTGTGGCGCCAATTTCGGTCTTGTTTCGGGTTCCTTCGTTTGTAGCTCTTGACTGGTTTCGCCGGGTCGATCCGGTTCAGGCTCCGGCTGATTGACCGGTTCTTCGAATTCTTCGGATTCCGTAGAGGCGAGACTGATCATTTTCTTGAGCAGTTTCGCCTTGATCGCTGCCTTCCGGGACGAGTCAAGGCCAAGGGCGACCGCAGAAGCTCGGGCGCTGTCGACATCTTCACTGATCCCGATTCCACTGTCAGAGTCGCTGTACTGGCGATACATTGGATCAGTTTTGTATTTAGTCTCTGAAACTAAGGATTACAAACTGTATTTGAAAATATGTGTAATGTGTAAAAAGACTTACTTGGCTGCGTTGCACAGATATTTCCACGCTAACGGCTTACCATTACGACAAGCAGTTACCAATGGGCGTTTTTCGGAATAGACCATTTTGGATATGATTTTTTCAGATTTTTGGATCGTTTTGGATTTATAATCAAAACAAGTAGGCCCCTAAAAGGGGCGTTATCTCGCCGTTGAAAAGAAGAGGCCGAACCTCCCTTCCACAAAGGAAAAGCAGTGGCGAATTTAAACGGGTAATATGATTCCAGACTCAAATGCTACAAAACGCTTAGATAGTTCAAAGCGATGTTTTGCTGTGGTGTCGGCCGCAGAGTTGGAGATGGACACATTTTTCTTGACCGCGACCGCCCGCGCCCGCGACCGCAGCCCGCATGCTAATTGAGTTAGTGAGAGTTAGTTAGTTTGCTAATTAGTTACTAAAATTTTGAGTTAGTGAGCTTTAAATCCGTGTAAAAAGTCCACTTTCTCGAATATTTAAGGTATGTATTTTCACTATTTTTCGATGGCGCAACTGAAATTACGAAAGGATTTGATTTTTGTAATGGTTAATTTGTCTGAAATTGTTTAATAAACAAACAAGCTCATTATTTTGAGGAAAACAAAAGTTTTTTCCGATTTTGTTCAAAATTTTCAAGTTTGGACGCTTATTTTTCCCAAATCAAATGATCAAACTCAAATCCCTGGAAAATAGCCCGCGGCGAGTGTGCAAAGCCGCTTTCCAATTAATTGCATGAGTTCACAGAAATTCGTGTTCAAAGCAATCTAATTGCCATTTTTAAAATTCTACATTTTTGTTGCTGAGTTTACTGGTTAGGCAGAAATGCCAGATAGAGCTCTCCGTTGGGATAACATGAATTGTAGGAGTACAAATGTGGCCAATACTTGACTTACCGACCTGTGTTCTTGAAGCTGTCAAAATCTGACAAAATTAGATTTTTCGAAAAATGGTCCTTTTTGACTAAAATGTTTTTGGCGTTATCACTGAAATTGCAAGGAGTCAAAGAATACTCGAAACAACAAAGTTGTAGGTATTGGTAAGAGCATTCGAATGACTTCAAGTTTGTAGGTGTAGTGTGACTAATTTTACTGATCACGCAGAATTAAGAAATTTGCTAAAATCAAATTAGACAGAATTAGAAATAAACAAATTTTAACAAATTTCGGTAAGGACTACCGTAGGGACTGACAGTTTGTACAGGTTGTCCACCCAACAGGCAAAGCATTTAACGTAGTAAAACAAAATGAAGAATAAATATAAACCTGAAGATTCGTCCATAGGACCACTTATGGCAATGGAACTACATAACATATTTTGGAAAAATTGAAAATTTTTGTTACAAATTGGTCCAAATTGCAAAGATTTGATGGAAATTTGCGGTCATTGCGGTCAAGAAAATTTGACCACGACCGCGACCGCGTCCAACTCTGGTCGGCCGGTTATGCCGGACGTAACCAAGAATCGATCAGGCCGATGTTATCAAGCATCTCAACCCGGGTTGAAGCGTCAACCCGGGTTGAGATTGGGGTTGAAAACTTCGACCCAGTGTTATCAATACAGGGTTGAATAAACCCGGGTTGAAACAACAGGGTTGGGGTTGAAATTAGGGTTGCATTCCAACCCAGTGTTATCATTATATTTGGATTGAAAATTTGGGTTGGTTTTCGGGTTGAAATGGCTAAATCTCAACCCTGCTCAGTGAGGAGGGTTGAGATTTCAACCCGGGTTGAAACAACAGAGAAGACACTTTCCTTCTAGTTTTACAATAATATTTTTATATTTTTAAAAGAACATTTAATGGTACGTATATGTATTATTTTTATTCTTTGGTCTTTTAAAGTAAGTTTAAAATATATATCTCATAACTCCATTGGTGATATGAGGACATTATTGAAAACAAAGTGATTTATTTAAGCTTTGTTTCAGCAAGCTTATGCATTACTTTTTTCCATTCCAATCACTGTTTGCTTGGTATTTTGCCATTTATGATAAGCTAGCGTAACTGTGGCTAGAGCCTCAAAGGAAAGGCTACTTTAGTGCTTTCTGAAAATGGGGTTGAAATCTGGGTTGAAAACTGGGTTGAATCGGGGTTGAAACTGCTCAACCCGGGTTAAGCTAACCCAACCCCAAAAACAATGATAACATAGGGTTGAGCAGCGGGGTTTAGCCAACCCGAAAATTTTAGGGTTGAACCCGAAAATGGGTTCAACCCGGGTTGAACTCAACCCGCTTTTGATAACATCGGCCCCTGATGGATCTGCTGCGTAGCTGTGCGTGCCTGTAGCAAATTTTGGCTAAATCTGATTGGCTGTTGGCTACCCCTCAAAACGGGGACCACTTTTGTCTCTCCCCCAAACGGTATATTTGTCGGCCCCCAAAGCGGGCAACATCACATGAGCATTGTTACGCAATGTCAAGAAGAGAAGCCCTTTAGTGATAGGTTGTGCCGTTAAGTGATTTATCCGGGCCCGGGCCTACTTTATCAACCGTGACCGTGGCCCGGCCCAGAGGTACAAGGCCAGGCCTCGTTAAAGGCCCGGGTTTGATTCTCAGCGCTGGGACCCGATCCTTTACAAGGCCTGGACCTTCGGATTATGCCTAGACAGCCAGGGAGTAGTAAGTCCAAATTCGGTCCGTCGGACCCCAAAGCCCGAAGTTGGAAAAAAACGTATGTAAGTGCAGTTTGGGAACGAATTCAAACTTAAGCTTGGTTCGACTGTCCCAGGGTGGCTCAATCGCATAGGTGTTACGGGGATTTGGGTTGGGGCTCCCTCCCCCGAAATTGGGGGCCCCTTTTTGACCCCCCCCCCCCAAACCTCCCCAAAAAGGTTTTTCTATTTTTATGCCAAAAATCGCATTTTCAGCCATTGCTAATGCCGAAAAACATGAAATCATTAAGTACGTAATTTTAACATTACACAGTGTTTTTAAACTCGGTAACTTGATTGCCAACATGTTTATAAGTCCAGAATAAGGTCAGTATTCAGTCTTGAAGTCCATAAAACCGTTATAAGCGTGTATTTCTCGCGATAATAAACACTTTAAGCCAAAAGTTTGGACTGTTTTGAAAAATGTTGCAAAATTTACCCTAAAAATACCCAAATTTTGGCCAATTTTCGCGCCCCGTTGGGGGGGCGGGGGCCCCAAAAATTTCTCTGGGAGGTTTGAAAAAATGGCTGGGGGGTTACCCCCCCCCCCCAATTACACCTATGCTGAATCGGTAGAGCGTTGGCCTAGATCGCCAAAGGCTGTGCGTTCGATCCCCACCTCCGGCCCGAATTTTTCGGGTCGGAGGTGCTGTGTCAATTATTTCTTTCAATTCTGTCAATATAAGATATATAATATATACCTGTGTGTGACTATATATATATATATAGTCAAGCGGGAAAAAACCCACTCGCCAATGCGGGGAAAAAACCCACCCCCAGTGTGGGCTTACCGGTATGAGCTATCTAGAATTTTAATAGCCTATCTTGAAGAGCATCCAAAATAACCCTGGAGGGTGTATTATGGTAGCTCCCACTGCTTCCCTGCAAATTTTTTGGGACTTGGAAATTTTGGTCCGACCAAGTGCCGAAATTTGGCAAACTTTGCCGGGCCACCCTGAACTACTGGAAAGACTTAGACCAAAGCGGATTATATGTACCTGTAGGGCATCTGTTGCGCTTCATGATGATATATGTCACACTGCTCTGACCCCTCCGGTGCGACCTGGGGGTCTTGGAGTTGGCGGAAAAACCCACGGCAGGGAAAAACCCACTTTTCAAAATTAAATTTTTTTCTAACCATTGACCAGAAAGGTCAAACCAATACATACATTTGTTTAATAGAGCCTATAGATTAAATTGGTATATATAGGTTTTACCTGGGTTCGTACTGTTATGGGTGGTCCAGGGGGTCGAAATCGGACACTGTGCCATTTCAAGCCAAAATTTCAATTTTGACTAAAAATGCTTATTTTTGCCTTAAAATGGGTCTAGTTTGGCTCTAGATACAAGAAAAACACGTTTTCTACACGACAGGATGCTTAAACTGCCGAAAATAAACAATTTTAAAAAATTTCCAAAATTTGCCTATGTTTATGTGTTAAAGATACGACATTTTTAAATGACCATATGACCTCAATTTTAATACAAAAACTAATATATTTTGATGCAGTTGTACTAAAAACAACCCGCTCTTTCATTTGGAATGGTTAGAAATGCTCCTGGCAGCTTGCCAAAAATTTTTTGGGGTGGGTTTTTTCCCCGCATATGGGTTTTTTCCCGCATTGGGTTTTTTCCCGCCAGTTTGGGACAATTTGTCTCGCTAACGGCACACCCTACAGAGGTGTTCTATAGCTCATAAGAAAGCTTACGACTAGGCCTAGCTACCTGTATAATCAGCATTTCGATATGTCAAACCATTAAAAAGTTCTGGCCAAAAATCTGAAAAGTGGGTTTTTTCCCGCTTGACTATACGCATACACACACACACACCACACAACACACACACACACAACACACACACAACACACACACCACACAACACACACACACACACAACACACACACACACACATACATATATATATTAGGGATGCACCGGGGCCTGGCCCCGGCCCCGGCACCGGCGCCAGGCCCCGGCCCCGGTAGTCAGGCCCCGGCCCCGGTGGTCTGGCCCCGGTACCTACCGGGGCCAAAAATAAGCAAAATTTTGTGGATTTTTGACATTTTTTGACCAAAATTTTGAATTTTCGAAAGTCAAAAAGTGCTACAAATAGTTTGTTTTCGCGCTGATATGAATGAAAACAACTATAGTAACGTTTGTATGTCAAACATTTTTGCAAAATCTAAATTTTCAAGAAAATTTTTGAAAATTTTCGATTTGGACCCCCAATTTCTAGGCCCCGGCCCCGGTAGTGGCGGCCCCGGTGCATCTCTAATATATATATATATATATATATATATATATCATAGGGGTCGCGACAGCGACCCCTATAATATGTGTGAAAAGTGGCTGGAGACAGTGTAAAATAAGCTGCGCAGAAGCTGCGCAAAATCCTGCGCAGATCCTGCGCAGATTTCATGCGCAAATTGTAGAGCACATCGAGTTTAGTATGTCTGTGAAGTTTCAGCCCCGTATCACTTACCGTTAAAAAGTTGCGCCCCGGACCGGTTATGGCGGCGATGTTTTTTTTTCCGGTTTCTCCTATTTGATGGTTGTATTGTACATAATGTTCGCCGCTTTCACGTGATCTGCAGCGGTGGGCCAACCTAAAGGGCTATGGGGTCTAGTAGTACCCTCTAAAGAATTTAAGAATCACAACTTTTTTTGCGCCGCAGCTGCGCCACAGCGCCGCAGTGGCGCCGCAAAGTCGGCTCATAGCGAAAAGTGACCATTTTTGTGGTCGTCGCTCAGGTCGAACGTTACGAGCTGGAGCTGATTTCTTTTTATATTCAGAAATTACATATATTGAACTAACTAACGGTCCAGGTTGCGTTTCTCTATCACTTCCCTAGCGACCACAGTGGCCCGTCAAAGATGGCGAAAATTCGAAAAATGAAAAATCGAAATTTCTCGCTATCTATTTAACTTTGAACGCTCAAATCTTCCATACAATGGTTTTCTGGCACGGAGAATCGAATCCCGCAGTTAGTTTTACCGTCAGACCCAACCATCTTGCTGGGCTGGTTCCACTTTGCCGTCGGGAGGGTCAAGTCGGAAACCGCTTCCTGGAGGTCCATAGTAGGCTTTACCTGGCCTCTCAAAACTTTGTCTATAGGGGTTTTCTGGTGCGCCCAGCTCATTCCCGGTGTCCTTTTTGCCGTAGGACTCATCCATCTTGCTGTGCTGGTTCCACTTTGCCGTCTGGAGGGTCATGTCGGAAACCGCTTCCTGGAGGTCCATAGTAGGCTCTACCTGGCCTCTCAAAACTTTGTCTATAGGGGTTTTCTGGTGTGCCCAGCTCATTCCCGGTATCCGTTTTGCCGTCCGACGTACCTATTTTGCTGGGCTGGTTCCACTTTGCCGTTTGAAGGGTCAGTCGGGTGGGGGTCAAGTGGTCGAAAATAAAATTTTTCAAAAGTGGTCAAATTTGGTACCAAATGAAAGCCCTAAGCGAGCTGAGCAACTTTTGTCATAGAACTGCATGCTCAAAGTGGCTGTAGAGTGCTGTGGTGGGGTGGGGTGGGGACTTAGGCGATTTTCGGTCAAAAATGAAAGTTTTCAAAAGTGGTCAAATTTGGTACCAAATGAAAGGCCTGAGCGAGCTGAGCAACTTTTGTCCTAGAACTGCATGCTCAAAGTGGCTGTAGAGTGCTGTGGTGGGGTGGGGTGGGGACTTAGGCGATTTTCGGTCAAAAATGAAAGTTTTCAAAAGTGGTCAAATTTGGTACCAAATGAAAGGCCTGAGCGAGCTGAGCAACTTTTGTCATAGAACTGCATGCTCAAAGTGGCTGTAGAGTGCTGTGGTGGGGTGGGGTGGGGACTTAGGCGATTTTCGGTCAAAAATGAAAGTTTTCAAAAGTGGTCAAATTTGGTACCAAATGAAAGCCCTAAGCGAGCTGAGCAACTTTTGTCATAGAACTGCGTACCCAAGGTGGCTGTAGAGTGCTGTGGTGGGGTGGGGTGGGGACTTAGGCGATTTTGGGTGAAAAACAAAATTTTTCAAAACTGGTCAAATTTGGTATCAAATGAGAGTTCTAAGTGAGCTGAGCAACTTTTGCGGTGTCGGATTTATGCCTTTCTCAACCAGAATTTAAAGGATAGACATAGGCCCAACACACATATTATCCCGTTTTGTGCGGAGCATTTTTGTTACTTGTATATATATATATCATAGGGATCGCAGAAGCGACCCATATAATATGAGTGCTTAAGGTCAAATGACCGTGTAAAACAAGGCTGCGCAGATCCTGCGCAGATTATGTGCGCAAAAAATTGTACGTGTCGAGTTTAGTATGTTTGTGAAGTTTCAGCCCCGTACCACTTTCCGTTAAAAAGTTACCCCAAAAATCGCTTACGAGAGTGATGTTTTTTCCGGTTTCTCTGATTTGATGTCTCATAAGGGGGTTTTGTAGGCGTAATAGCTACAGATAGAAAAACTTTTGCCTATGAAAACAATATATATTCTTGGAGTACGCAACGAACATAAGCAGATAGGCTAGTTTTTATGCCTCCCGGGGGCAGAAAAACTTTTTGGCGGGGGGCAAAAGTCGGTCCAAACGCTAAAATGACCCAAACGTATGCTTAACATTAGCCGTAATAAGTCAGATTGCGCTATATATGGGGCTAAACTAATTATTTGGCGTAATACTAGACATATTGGGGTGGAAAACCTTGAATTTGTTTTCCGATAAGTTGCATCATTTTTGGGTACTGGCCCGCCAAAGTTGGTGAATTTTGAGGTCGACGAACTTAGTTTTTTCGCTTATTTTTTAAGATAGACTTCTCAAATCTGGCATTCAGGTAGTGCGCGCCAGCGCACTACCTAGAATAGGGAAAAAAGGCGTATTGCGGCCTCTTGGAACATAGTTTTCCCTGGTGCCGGCGGAGGAGTTGAGGTAGAGCCTTCATATTGTACCAGTAGAAACCCCTTCACGAGGGGTACATGCTGTGCAAATTTGAGCAAAATTGGCCGAGCCGTTTTTGAGATGACAGATTCAATTTTTCGATGCACGACTTTCTCTCCAGTTTCCCCCCCCCCCCCACCCTAAGGGTCGGAGGTCTTAGATTTCCTATACCATATGGGGTTTTTTTGAACAACTTTTTCCCCATTTTTGGGGAAATGAGTATGGAGTAGGTAGGGCCCCCCATAGGTCTGTGTACATAGCAGGATTTCGATTTTTTCGGAGATTTTTTCCAAAATGGTCAATCCTTCTGTTCAAGTAAACTAAAGTAAAATAAAGTAAAGTACATAAGAGCTGTTGGGCTGAGGTTTCGTATTCGAATAGGAACCCCTATATGGTGAATCTAAATGGCCCATTAGTTTCGCTGTATCCATGTGGCTGGGGGGCACCCTGATGGTGCTGGGCCCAACCGTGTCGCAACTCCAACTTTAGCCTCTTATACAGAAAGATCCACAGTGAGCAGGTCTTTCTTATTTGGGATTTGGTGTGGGGTGCAGGGGCACTACAGCATAGACTATAGTAGGTTTCGCCCGGACCCCTGTGGCGCCCTGGCCAGGGGTCCGGACCGGGGACCGGGCCCAAAATGGCCAAAAATCGATTTTTCCAAAAGTGGTCAAGTTTGGTATCAAATGAAAGCCCTTGGTGAGGCGAACATTTTTTGTCATTGGAGGATCCCTCCAAAGTGGACCCAGCGGCCTGTGGCGCTCTGACCAGGGTCCGGACCGGTCCAAAATGGTCAAGAATCGATTTTTCTAAAAGTGGCCAAGTTTGGTATCAAATGAAAGCCCTTGGTCAGGCGAACATTTTTTGCTCATTGGAGGACCCCTCCAAAGTTGCCCCAGCGGCCTGTGGCGCCATGACCAGGGTCCGGACTGGTCAAAAATCGATTTTTTAAAAAATTTCAATGTTTGGTATCAAATGAAAGCCCTTGGTCAGGCGAACATTTCTTCTCATTGGAGGACTCCTCCAAAGTTGCCCCAGCGGCCTGTGGCGCCCTGACCAGGGTCCGGACTGGTCAAAAAACAAATATTTAAAAAAATTTCCAAGTTTGGTATCAAATGAAAGCCCTTGGTCAGGCGAACATTTTTTCTCATTGGATGACCCCTCCAAAGTTGCCCCAGAGGCCTGTGGCGCCATGACCAGGGTCCGGTCTGTCTGATCAAAAATCGATTTTTTAAAAAATTTCTAAGTTTGGTATCAAATGAAAGCCCATGGGAGTACGGCCCAGCCGTCTTCCTGTTTTCCGATAAGCCCTGTGTATATAAACGTTTTCTGATACAGAAACGATTGTGTATTTCAAATTTCCCCAAGCCCACGGAGCGCGAGGCCCCCCCCCCCCCCGGTGGACGTTCGGCACCCCTCCAACCTGTGCTCCAAAATACTCTTTGGAAACATTTTCTGATAAACTTTTTCTGATGCAGAAACAATTGCGTTTTTTCAAAGTTTCCGAACCCCACGCACCGCGACGACCCCCCCCCCCGGTGGGAGTACGGCCCCCCCGTCGTCCTGTCTTCCGAGAACCCCTCTGCAAACGTTTTCTGATGCAAAAACAATTGCTTTTTTCAGATTTTCCGTACCCCACGCACCGCGACGATCCCCCCCTCCCGGGAGAGTACGGCCCCCCGTCTTCCTGTTTTCCGATAAGCCCTTTGTATATAAACGTTTCTGATGCAGAATCAATTGCGTTTTTCAAATTTTCCGTACCCCACGCAGCGCGACACCCCCCCCCCCAACGGTTGTAGTTCGGCCCCCCGTCTTTCTGTTTTCCGATAACCCCCTCTGTAAACGTGGGAGATTTTTTGCAGAAATGAGCCAAAAAATGGTATTTTTGGCGTATTTTGCATGGTGAAACACAAAAAGTTCTCTAAAATGACAGGATTTAAGCTAAAAATACCCATTTTTACGAAAAAATCTCCGGCGCAGCCGGAAAATTCGTGAAAATTTGACCAGTTTTGGCTAAATCTCAACTAGGGAAAAGCCCGAAATCCGGGGGGATTTCGGGGGGGGCCTCGTCCCCCCCGTAAGAAGTACCCTGCCCCACGTGGGCGTTCGGACCCCCCCCTCATCCTGTTTTCCGATATACCGACCCCCCCCCCCCACCTAATTCTCTTTTCAGATAAACCCTTTGATACACACACAAACCAATAGAAAGAGATAGTGCTCCGTACAAATGATAAAAATGCCCTAAACGTGCTTACACCAGATGTATACGTACGTATATATGTACATCCTGTCTGGTTTTTTCAAATCTTTTTTATGACAGTTCATTCATTTTGTTGCCCTCGAAGAAAAACGCTAAAGCGGAAAAATGCAAGAAACTAGAGGGAAAAATGCCCTAAACGGGCATGCAATGGCTAGGATAGGGAAAGAAGGAAGGGCGGAAAAATGCCAATATAATTGACAGTCCTCGGCGCAGAAAATTATAGAAACTAGATTCAGCGCCGAATAGGGAAAGCAGTCGGCGCTGAAAATTATAGAAACTAGATTCAGCACCGAATGGGGAAAGCAGTCGGCGCTGAAAATGATAGAAACTAGATTCAGCGCCGAATAGGGAATGCAGTTCGGTAGCGTGGAACAGGCAATTCCTCCGTCCATCCTATTCGCGTGAATTGCGATATGTCCAGCTCAACGGTTCATTTCGCAAACAATGTTACCGTCGATAAGCTAATCTCATTAACTGTGACTGGGTTTTATACCTACTCGCGTGAATTATTGCAAGATGTTGATATGAGCGGCTGCTTTCTCGTATATGCAAATTTATCTTAAACAGTAACATATAGACTGTCCCTGGGTTGTCTACTTTTAGACTTGCTTGAGCCTCGCGACTGTTTTTCCAAAACAACATTTTTAACGATCAATGACACTTTTAATTTGTTTTAGACAATAATTAAGTGCGAGATTAATAAAACTCCGAATGCGTAACAGAGTATTTTCAGTTGGAACTAGTATTTATAGGGGGCGCGATAGCGCTTCCCCTATAATATGGGTGTAAAAGGCTCAGCGCGGCCCTTAGAGGCCCGTTCGAGCACCGTGCCAGCTAAATACTCAGCCAAACTAGACAAATTTGGTATCGTTGGAATCAGCACGACAAATATCAAAAAAGTTTTGGTCAAAATTTTCAACTTTGAAAATTTTCGCTTCCGGACAAGTTAGGTCCGTT
Organism: Trissonchulus latispiculum; assembly: GCA_030248195.1. Classification (NCBI taxonomy): domain Eukaryota; kingdom Metazoa; phylum Nematoda; class Enoplea; order Enoplida; family Ironidae; genus Trissonchulus; species Trissonchulus latispiculum. Next base: position 20,463 of record JASAND010004378.1, on the reverse strand, counting down.
TGTTTTTTTTTCCGTGTAAGTCACGCTTGGGGAAGCCGTTTTAGTCTAACTCACAAACTGAACGATGTGGGCATTTTCAGCCGGTGAAGTTTGGTTTTTCTGAGAGTAGTATTTGTGTTAACGTACCTTTTGGACAATTTTCCGCTGCCCGGCCCGGCCGGCCACCTGTGCGCCCGGCCAAAGGTGGCCTGACCGCTAAGATGGCCAAAAAAGGCCAGTTTTGTGTCACGGCTACAGGGCTCAGGGAACAAGCTACAGAGACGCGGCTTGTTGCATAAGAAACTTTGGGATGGGTAGCGTGTCATACCCAACTCCGCTGAAAATTGTCAGGAATAGGCCTAAATATATATACTGTTTTGGGCCATATAGTGGGACGCATATAAGGGTTATCGGGGTCACTGAAAACGATGAGCATAGTCGCAGCGCTGGGCGGTGCTGCTATCGTGCTGTACTGTTATGCAGCAGCCATAGCACGCTGTCTGTAGACTTACTGTAAACGGCTAAACATATGAAACTTGGTGATAATAGTGTCTGTAGTAAGGGGGAACTGTAGCTATGTTAGTTGGCGCACTCTCTAGCTTCCACCGTGCTGTATGTGCTGCCCCAAACACAGCACCGAGGGCAACAAAATGAATGAACTGTCATAAAAAAGATTTGTATTTCTAATAGGCAATGCGGTTTATGTACTTTATGCAGAAGACAGCAGCTCCGGATTTAACTTTATGTTAAAGAACAATGCTAGCTAGCTACAGCACGTTTCAATCACATAATGACACCTACTGTTAATTGCGTTAGTTGTTGTTGTTGTTGCCGGGCTACTCAGCCAAGAGGCTATATGAGGGTGCTAACCTTTGTCTCTCCCCATCAGTCATAGCTAGTATGACTCTCGCTTCGTCGCCTGAATGCTGTCCCACAATGGGAAGCTGGAGCAGACACCTTCTTGGCCTTTCGGCTCCGGTAGTAAGACATCCATTAACTGCTCATACGCAAGGTAGAGGAGCACAGCATCTTTCGACACTCCAAGCCCCAAGCGCAGATGGGGTGGGATCAGAGACAAACCCGGAAAGTTGTGTGATCCATTTTGAGTACATGACTCGTTTGCACCCAACACTCCCTCGCAGGAGGTAGGCGGACCACATTGCAGAAGTGCTGGTATATCCCAAGGGGGGTACCTTCCACCGGGAACTCCGCGCCCTACTCTTGACGATAAGTGGATTAAGGGTTCTTTAGCGTGCGCTACCCCCAGCAAGGCAGCACACGGGCCCACCAATTTAACGCCTCATCCGACCGGCGGAGCAGTAACCTAAGTTTCTTGCTCAAGGAAACAATGTAACGTCATTATGGCTAAGGCGGGAATCGAACCTCGGACCTTTGGATCCGAAGTCCGGCGCCTTAACCATTCGGCTACACGGTCTATTGCGTTAGTTCATTATCCGCAATCAACCAAGAAGTTTCTACTCTTCAAAACAGGGTTTTTTTTTGTGCATTTTACTGTGCATATGCACACTTTTTTTCCAAAATGCACACTCGAATTTAAAAATGCACACATAAATGCACAGTCAAATTTTGCTTCCGCTAACCACAAAATGCTCTAAAAAATTTCCAAAGTGCTTTAAATTTTAAAAAAAGCTCTAGCTTTTAGCTGGGGGCTACCGCCCCCAGACCCCCGCTTTTTCGTACGTACTATTTTTCGGTCATGGCAACGTCGCAACAACCTTTCTTTGTTTTATTCTTCCTCACTAAAGCCACTAATTATTGAAATATTTCTGCTTTAGGTTGTATTAAGTATATATTTATACTAGTGTGCGTTCCTTCATCGTCAAAAATAAAAGGCTAGATTAAGCCAATTTTTCTCAAACCATTTCTTTACATTTTCTTCCTCTACAACGGTTCGACGTGTGCAATGCTAGCTCTGTTATTGCCGTTTGTTAATCTGTTAAAATCGTAAGAAATTGTTCATAAAAATTCCTTTCGTGTTCAAAATTCCAAAAAATTCCCAACTTCTGGGGAACTCCGCCCCCAGACCTCCCCGGCGTCGACTTTCAATCTAATTTCTGCATTATATATATATACGTTAGATATATATTAAATAGTTACCCGCAGAACATGGCTGAATTACACCAATACGTAATTTCAGCTCGGATTTTATCGTTACTTTGAAGAAATTCTTGAATTATATAAGTAAATTTGGCAGCAAATTGACAATCCTATGTTGATTTTATGTTATTCAAAATTTTGCGCTTAATAGGTTCACAGCATTGCAGATGTCAAAACCCGACACCTATATATATACGTTAGTTTGTATAGTTCTGCATTTGCCTAAATATCAGTATATATACATGTGCTAACCAGTTAAGATTTAAAATCGTCATCAAAACATCAACTAAAGCGTGGGATTCCAGTTGAAGTCAAAAATGCGTAGAACACAAAATTACGGCCAAAAATGTATATATATACGTTATAGTTCAAAATAAGCAATTTTTTAAAAATGCACACATTTTTTCCAAAATGCACACTATTTTTTAAAAATGCACAAAAAATGCACACTTGTCCGCAACCAAAAAAAAAACCCTGCTTCAAAAGCAGGCTTTGCTTACACAAACGATATGGCTGTAGCCTGCCTCATTTCAAACGCAGTATATACCACGTTCTCGGGTAGAGCAGAGCAGTTCACGCGAATAGGATGGACGGAGGAATTGCCTGTTCCACGCTACCGGACTGCATTCCCTATTCGGCGCTGAATCTAGTTTCTATCATTTTCAGCGCCGACTGCTTTCCCTATTCGGTGCTGAATCTAGTTTCTATAATTTTCAGCGCCGACGGCTTTCCCTATTCGGCGCTGAATCTAGTTTCTATAATTTTCTGCGCCGAGGACTGTCAATTATATTGGCATTTTCCTCCCTTCCTTCTTTCCCTATTCTAGACATTGCATGCCCGTTTAGGGCATTTTTCCCTCTAGTAAAGGTTTTTAGAGACGGAGAATCTATTCCCGCCATCAGTTTTGCTGCCCGATTCACGCAAGTTGCTGGGCTGGTTCCACTTGACCGTCTGAGGGGTCAGGTCGGAAACCAATTCCTGAAGGTCCATAGTAGGCTTTACCTGGCCTCTCAAAACTTTGTCTAAAGTCTGGTGCGTCCAGCCCATTCGCGGTGTTTGTTTTGCTCTACGACCCACTCATGATTTTCCTGGGCTGATTCCACTTTGCCGTCTGGAGGGTCCGGTCAGTACCGACTTCCGGGAACACCATATAGGACTGTACTTAGCCTCTCAAAACTTTGTCCATAGGGGTTTTCTGGTGCGCTCAGCTCATTTCCGGTGTCCATTTTGCTCTACGACCCACTCATTTTTCTGGGCTGGTTCCACTTCACGGTATGGGGGTCGGGTCGGGTAACGTGACAGGTGGTCAAAAATAAAATTTTTCAAAAGTGGTCAAATTTGGTACCAAATGAAAACCCTAAGCGAGCTGAGCAACTTTTGTCATAGAACTGCATGCTCAAAGTGGCTGCAGAGTGCTGTGGTGAGGTGGGGTAGGGACTTACGCGATTTTGGGTCAGAAAAATAAAATTTTTCAAAAGTGGTCAAATTTGGTACCAGATGAAAGCCCTAAGGAGCTGAGCAACTTTTGTCATAGAACTGCATGCTCAAAGTGGCTGTAGAGTGCTGTGGTGGGGTGGGGTGGGGACGTAAGCGATTTTGGGTCAAAAATAAAATTTTTCACAAGTGGTCAAATTTGGTACCAAATGAAAGCCCTAAGCGAGCTGAGCAACTTTTGTCATAGAACTGCATGCTCAAAGTGGCTGTAGAGTGCTGTGGTGGGGTGGAGTGGGACTTAGGCAATTTTTGTCTAAAAAGGACATTTTCCAAAAGTAGTCAAATTTGGGACCAAATGAAAGCCCTAAGCGAGCTGAGCAACTTTTGTCAAAGAACTGCATGCTCAAAGTGGCTGTAGAGTGCTGTGGTGGGGTGGGGTGGGGCTTAGGCGATTTTGGGTCAAAAATAAAACTTTCAAAAGTGGTCAAATTTGCTTATTTAAAAGCTTATTTAAAGCCTTATGTAAGAGCTTATGTAAGGGAATTGAAGACAAGATACCAATGGAGCATGTAAAAGAACTGAAGACAAGATAACAAAAATGCTCCTTCGTCGCATGTAAAATACATATGAGTCCCCAGGAGGCAGGTTGTACAATAGCAGAAGACAAGATCCACCCTGTAAAATACATATGAGTGGAGTGGGGTTGTAAAAGAATGAAGACAAGCTGCAACCGCGAACCATATGAGCCTGCCTTATAACGAGGCTCATATTGGCGTACCTAACATCAATCTGTACCAGTTTTTACCTTTCTATTTATATATCTGTACAGTACACATTATATACAACATGTATATATATATATGTGTGTGTGTGTGTGTGTGTGTGTGTGTGTGTGTGTGTGTGTGTGTGTGTGTGTGTGTGTGTGTAAATACATCCTGCAAAGTTACCTAATGGTCTCACTAGTGCCTATCACATGCACATGTCATGTGTTATTTATAATCCTGCTTGGTTCGTTTGCGTTAATATATATAATATTTATAAAAATACATTATATAATAGGATTTAGGAAATAAGTCTGTTTCGAGTAATAGCCGTTTTACTAAATGTTTAAAGTTTAATTGGCACTGCACTTGATTTTCTGAACAACCACGTTACAGCTTTTTTTCAAGTTGGTTAAATTGCATAAAGTTTAAATACAGTTGATCATAAGTGCATGTAATGATCATAATTGTAATTTGTCGTCAAAGTATCATTATCATCACAACGCCAATATGAGCCTCGTTATAGGGCAGGCTCATATGGTTCGCGGTTGCAGCTTGTCTTCATTCTTTTACAACCCCACTCCACTCATATGTATTTTACAGGGTGGATCTTGTCTTCTGCTATTGTACAACCTGCCTCCTGGGGACTCATATGTATTTTACATGCGACGAAGGAGCATTTTTGTTATCTTTTATACAAGAAAGTAAAATGCTCCTCCGGAGCATGGAAAAGTAATATGAGTGGATGTGGTGAGGTTGCGAAATCAAGAGAGGACTAGCTTTGAAAATGCTTAATATGGGGCTAGGTTCTAAAAGAAAGGACTAGGTTGTGGGCGAACTAATATGGGCACAGCGTCGCCGAACAACCCATATTCGCGGGCTGTAAATATTATACATTCATCTATATCAGTTTCTAGACTTTAAATTATAGCTCCAGATTCTAAATTAGATGATATAATCTATATCCGCCTATCGTACTTCCATGTATTATATAGTCATACTCGAGAAAGTCTAAGCTTACTGTTCATTTTATGCATTTATACAGACAGCATATTTAAAGAATGATTTTATAGCGATTGTCCTTGACTGCAACCCTGCCGGATTGAACCAATAGTTTTACTGCCACATCCCCATGTTTTTGTCCTATACTTGTCATAATCCAACTAAAGTTAAGGTATATAGCTAGCCTAAAACTGCCCAGGCAAACAACTACTACGAATATCTCGAAGATTACCTATTCGACATTTTTTACTCTAATGCTGACCGTTCTATATATATGTGACAAACGGTGAAGCGAAGTGTGCAAGCCCGCGAATATGGGTTGTTCGGCGACGTTGTGCCCATATTAGTTCGCCCACAACCTAGTCCTCCTTTCTTTTAGAACCTAGCCCCATATTAAGCATTTTCAAAGCTAGTCCTCTCTTGATTTCGCAACCTCACCACATCCTTCCATGCTCCGGAGGAGCATTTTACTTTCTTGTCCTCTTAGCACTTTAAAGATTCTCTGACAATATTCCACTGTTGTTGAACATTGGCCTTAAGATTAGCTCGTATGCCGTTAGCTTATGCCAGCATGTCCTCAACATAAATTTGATGAGACGAGGGATGGTCGTCGGTCGCATTTTTACCCACTTTAACAAGTGGGTAAGCACAGTATAATCCGTAGGATAGAACCAAAGACGGCATCCTCTGACGACAACTTTACCAATGCATTATCGGACAGATTCATCCTATATAATTCTCTATTCCAATGATTGACCCGGAACGTACACACTTAATTTTATTAATTTATTAATCTTACGTATTTAATAATTTTATTATCCCATGATAATACGTGTTTCGCACTAACTAAATGAGTACTAATTACCCTATTTGGTGTACTTTGACCACCAGACCTTCTGCTTCTGTTGGGTGCATGAACACGCACTGCGCCTTAAATATTATTGTATATGTATAATTTCAAGGAATGCTCTGTAAAAATTCCACGAAAGTCACGAAATAAACAAAATTTCAGCTTCTGGGGGGCTCGGCCCCTCTGACCCCCGAAAAAATTTTGCATCCGCCACCCCGAAATTTTTTTCTGGCTCCGCTTGTGGTCCCCCTTTGGTGGTCCCCCCCTTTGGTACCAAATTTTGCAGTGAAAAAAGGAAGAAAGCGAAATTTTCAAAATTTTTTCTTTTTAACTAAATTAGCCGACTTGATAAATTTTCCAGCTATATGGTGGATGCGTTTATATCTGTATGCACTAAAACAAAGATTCTAGGAGGGGCAAAGTGGGAAGATCGAGGCCGAGGGAGAATTGGCAAGAGGAGGCCTCCATGAACGAACTTCCCCACCAAAAAGTGGGCCCCCCCTTTGGTACCAAATTTTGCAGTGATAAAATCAGAAAGCTTATAAAGGGTGGTACAATGACAAAAGTTGTTCGCCTCGCCAAGGGCTTTCATTTGATACCAAACTTGACCACATTTGAAGACTTTTATTTTTGATCCGACCGGACCCACTGGGGGTGGGGCACCCACCCACAGGTCGGAGGGGCAATTTTTTTTGGGTGGTACAATGACAAAAGTTGTTCGCCTCGCCAAGGGCTTTCATTTGATACCAAACCTGAACACTTTTAAAGTCTTTCATTTCTAACCCCCACCCCAATGGGGGTGGGGTACCCACCCACAGCACGATGGGGCCACTTTTTGAGGGTGGTGTAATGACAAAAGTTGATTGCCTCGCCAAGGGCTTTCATTTGATACCAAACATGACCACCTTTGAAGACTTTCATTTTTGACCCACACCCAACCCACAGTGGGTGGGGCACCCACCCACAGGTCGGTGGGGTCACTTTTTGTGGGTGGCATAATGACAAAAGTTTATCGCCTCGCCAAGGACTTTCATTTGATACCAAACATGACCACCTTTGAAGACTTTCATTTTTGACCCACACCCGACCCACAGTGAGTGGGGCACCCACCCACAGGTCGGTGGGGCCACTTTTTGTGGGTGGCATAATGACAAAAGTTGATCGCCTCGCCAAGGGCTTTCATTTGATACCAAACATGACCACCTTTGAAGACTTTTATTTTTGACCCCCACCTGACCCCCGACCCGCAGGCCCTGGGGGTCAGGGGTCACATCCACCGACCTCGGCAGTATGCCCATCGTTTTCAGCGTCCCTTACTATATATGGGCACCACCCCAAGGCCGAAAAACGCCATTTTTAATGACATTTAGACCATTTCTAGTAAAAGTGGGACTTAGAAACTTTTCGTGAAAACAGGTGAAAAAATGCAAAGTTTGGGCCTATCTCCTGGAAGCTACAGAGCGAAATTAAAAAATCTCCCTCGTCACTTTGTGTGCATTGGCCGAAATATTCAAATAAAATAAACCAAACCGATCTAGCTGCTAGCCTGTGAAAAAAATTCTACCACAACCGAAGTGCCAAAATAGCGAAAGTCCGATTTTGGGACCTTGGCTCAGAGCCAAAATTGGCCAGGTGCCAAAATGACCAAAAAAGGTAGCATGGGGGATACTGTCTACCAACATATAACAGTAGCATTGGACCAAAATGCCCACAACGTTCCAACACTTCGTTAGAAAATGCACTTCCGAAAAGCGTTATTCACCTAGAAAAAAAAGCAAACGCAAACTAACTGTTGCCAAGTGCAAAAATTTGAAGTTTCGAATTCGAACCAAAAGTATGGTGATACTTGTAGTACTACTCGAGTACTTTACGATGGTAACATTTTTACCCCTCCCGAACCTCTAATTAGCTGGCACCAGGCCAACACGGTCTCCAGGGGGCCGCGCAGACGCCTTTACACCCATATTATGTAGGGGCGCTATCGCGCCCCTACATAATATATATACGCACGCACATTATTAGGGATTGACCGCACTTCCTGTTCCGGTTTTTCAAAACGTACCGGAACCGGAACCAATTAACCAATTTTGGCGTAAATTTTATTAAAATTTTCAAATGTTTTGTAAAATTTCTAACTCATATATATATTAGTGATGTGCGCTGAGACATTTGCCCGCTCCGGAGCTCCGGCCGGAGCGGGCTGTCGGAGCACCGGAGCTCCGGAGCTCCGCGGAGCTCCGACTGTTAGTGAAGGCAAAACTGCAAAAATTTCGGTTTAAGCTAAAAAGATGTAGTTTAGTCAATAAAAAGCATGCCTACTCGCTGTACTGTATACTTTTATGATAAAATAAAAATACAATAAAAGTTTTATCGTTTAACTGTTTATTTTCAGATGCTGATTTCTTTGCTACATTACGAATTACTTGTTCGCTGTATTTTTGATTTGAAATAAGTTCAGCTTTTAACAATATTTCACAGCATTTTTGGGTTACGTAATTGATTGTGTATACTGCTGTGTTTACATACGTAAAAGGCCATGTTAGTTTACACTGCAGTTTACTTTAATGTTTCACTTTTTCCAAAATTTCGCAAATTTAGATATTATATTCCACATGAAATACTCAATATTTCTTGTAGGAATTTCATCAAATGTATACCAAACTTTTCAAATTCATGCATAAAATATATATTGCAAATCTGAAGGGTGTGGACCAAATTTCATTTACCCACTACGTATATATTTAACTTATCATGAGGATGTATAATACCTAACTGAAATATATAAAATTTCAGCTAACAGAATTTTGATCTGAAAGATAGAAAAGAAAAAAGCAAAGAAAACAGCTGCAGTTTTTCAAAGTTTACATGGAATAGATTTAATGGAAATGTAATGTTTAATGGAACAATTAATACCAAGTACGAAATTTAAAACGTTTTACGGAATGAATTCTTAAATATTAGAGTTGTATTTAATTTTTCTTTCATATATTTGGAACATGGACAAGTTTAAATTGTCCCCAGAGAAAATAAACGTCTTGAGAAGTATATATATATTAAGAACGCAGCCTTGGGAAAATGGAAACATTTTTAAGGAGTACGACAACTATATGTAAAATTCAATACAGTCTTACGTGCTGTAAGGAGAAATCGTAGAGTTCAGAGGAAGATCATACTTTCAAATTTTTCTTACAACCTTCAAAGCTTGCACAAGGCTGCTCCGGATATTCGCGACAATTTTTTAATATTTTGTGTTTTGAAAATGCAACTTTTCTTGGCTCTTCAGTATATATATAGTTGAAAATTTTGATTGTGACTAGAAATTGTCAGGTAACTTAAACACGTTTCTGGCTTATTTTGCCGAAAGCTCGCCCGCAGACATTTCGTGGAATCAATTTCTATCTATTTATTTAGATAAATTTAATATTCTGTTTAACTAAGAAATTAATTGTAATTTGCGTGCCAGTAAATTTCCTTTGTAATATATAGAACTAGAAGGCAAATTGCATTCGATTAAGTCATTCATCGAAATTCGGTGTAATTACGTAGATAAAAAGCCTTTTGTTGTGTGGAGCATGTGCTCGAATAAAGCATATATATACATAGATAATATATTCAAAATTTATTCATATCGCGTATATACATACGTAATTATTGTTTTAAAGCTATAGTAAATATACAAAGTTTAATTACGTAATAAGAAATAATTTTCATAATAAATTGCAGGCTTCGTATTCCTACACTGAATATACAAAATATATACAATTCGGAAGCTATTACAATGTTTTTATATAGTAGTTGCAAAAAATCGTGCAAAAATTGTCCAAGACTAGAAAAATTTTCGTCATTTCTATTTTCTGAACGTCATTTTTATTTGTCCAACGTCAAAAATAAGTTTTCGCAGAAATACAGTTTTGTTTTGATTTTAGGCTACATTGGTAATTTCGGTTTAATTTTTACCTTGTTGGCGTGTGTTGCTTCATATTTCACACTGTCCCGCAAGTATCCTACTTTAGCTTACGTACTTACATACAAATATCTGGTGTCTATGTACTTATATATATATATATATGTGTCATGACTTTGAACATTAACAATGATGGCAATACAAGCGGGGGGCCTGGGGGCTCCCAGAAGTTGAAGAAATTTTTGCTTTTTAGATGAAATTGTTCTTCAAATCTTTAAATCCTTTCATTTTGCAGAAACAAGAAAATTTTTAAAAATGTATAGTCAAGCGGGAAAAAAAAACCCACTTTTCAGATTTTTGGCCAGAACTTTTTAATGGTTTGACATATCGAAATGCTGACTATACAGGTAGCTAGGCCTAGTCGTAAGCTTTCTTATGAGCTATAGAACACCTCTGTAGGGTGTGCCGTTAGCGAGAAAAATTGTCCCAAACTGGCGGGAAAAAAAAACCCAATGCGGGAAAAAAAAACCCATATGCGGGAAAAAAAAACCCACCCCAAAAAATTTTTGGCAAGCTGCCAGGAGCATTTCTAACCATTCCAAATGAAAGAGCGGGTTGTTTTTAGTACAACTGCATCAAAATATATTAGTTTTTGCATTAAAATTGAGGTCATATGGTCATTTGAAAATGTTGTATCTTTAACACATAAACATAGGCAAATTTTGGAAATTTTTTAAAATTGTTTATTTTCGGCAGTTTAAGCATCCTATCGTGTAGAAAACGTGTATTTCTTGTATTTAGAGCCAAACTAGACCCATTTTAAGGCAAAAATAAGCATTTTTGGTCAAAATTGAAATTTTGGCTTGAAATGGGACAGTGTCCGATTTAGACCCCCTGGACCACCCATAACAGTACGAACCCAGGTAAAACCTATACCAATTTAATCTATAGGCTCTATTAAACAAATGTATGTATTGGTTTGACCTTTCCGGTCAATGGTTAGAAAAAAAATTTAATTTTGAAAAGTGGGTTTTTTTTCCCGCCGTGGGTTTTTTTTCCCGCCAACTCCAGGTCACCCCCAGGTCGCACCGGAGTGGTCAGAGCAGTGTGGCATATATCATCATGAAGCGCAACAGATGCCCTACAGGTATATATAATCCGCTTTGGTCTAAGTCTTTCCAGTAGTTCAGGGTGGCCCGGCAAAGTTTGCCAAATTTCGGCACTTGGTCGGACCAAAATTTTCGAAAATTTCAAAGTCCCAAAAAATTTGCTGGGAAGCAGTGTGAGCGACAATAATACACCCTCCAGGGTTATTTTGGATGCTCTTCAAGATAGGCTATTAAAATCCTAGATAGCTCATACCGGTAAGCCCACACTGGGGGTGGGTTTTTTTTCCCGCATTGGCGAGTGGGTTTTTTTTTTCCCGCTTGACTATACACTTTTTGAAGGGAAAATAAGAATTTTTGCTAAAATTGAATGATATTTTAAGCCTTTTCTATTCTCAAATCTGCTAAAAACGTTGGAAATATACGAATGTATACGCGCTCGTGGAATTTTGTGGAAACGCCTTTTTTGTGTTTTGCCAGTTTACCTTTTCTTACCTTCAAATCGCGACGACTGGACTGGCATCGATCTGGACAATCCCTAGTAGTATATATATAGTTTTTAGCATTTATGCAATAAAATTCTTGAAGCTTTCATTCCAATTCGAAGAGAAAGTTTTCAAAGAAAATATTCAGCGAAAATGGTATATATATATATATATATATATATATATATATATATATATATATATATATATATATATTTACAAGTAACAAAAATGCTCCGCACAAAAGGGGATAATATGTGTGTTGGGCCTATGTCTGAAACTTCGCACACATACTAAACTCGATGTGCTCTACAATTTGCGCATGAAATCTGCGCAGGATTTTGCGCAGCCTCTGCGCAGCTTATTTTACGGTGTCTCCAGGGACTTTTGACACATATTATAGGGGTCGCTGCCGCGACCCCTATGATATATATATATACGTATATATATATATATATATATATATATATATATGAAAAACAAGCATTAAAATGCAGTTGAATGATGTAGCATGAAGTCTCGTAATCTATGGCTTTGTATTTTAAACTGATTGACTATATATTAGTCTTATTGACATCGTCGAAGCTGAACATAAATCAGACAATATAAAGCGGGGGTTTGGGGGCGGCAGCCCCCAAAATCTCCCCAAAATCTCTGAAATTTTTTGAAAAATCACTGTTAAAACATTAACTCTGAAACTTTGAATCTTTTTCTGCAAACGACGCCATTTTTGACCAAAAAACCTAGATTCAGTTTAACTGTGAAATTATTTAAGAAAGAAAGTTTTTACGTATTTGCCATTAAATTTTCTTGCTAAAAGTAAAGGTAAAACTCAACTTGCATTCGAATAAATCATTCATCCAGATTAGAATTTAATAGAATTAAGTTTAATTAGAATTTTAATGCTATATGATAAAGCTTAAAGCAAAAGTTTCATCGACATTTTTGCTTTAAAACTTCAGGGTTTGCTTCTAGAAACAAACACACATTCAAAGTGGCTTGAAAAGTATGTAGAGTTTTCAAAGTTCATTTTTCTGGGAAAGCTTGGTATCATTCGAAAGCTCTAGATCTTTGGATTGGAAAGTACAAATTTTAACAATACAAATACATATCTCAGTTCCACACCGTAAATTAGTTATTAATTTGATTTAAACTTTTTAATTAATTAAATTAAAAATTAAAGTAATTAAAAGCTGCATTTGACGTTTTAAGCTCTTACTAGCTCTCTGAGCTACCCTTGATAAACAAAACTACGAAAATATATAAATGGCAATCTTGTGGATTGGTTTTTTTGAGGGGCCGCGGAATTTGTGTTACACTTCGAACGGAAGGCGTACCCTTCTGAAATGACTGTCCATCTTTGTAATACAATTGCATTTTTGTTTCTTTGATCATTTAGGCTTACAAAGGAGATATGAAAGGCGGTCCTGTCGGCGGGGAAGACATTCAGGTTCATCGTATTCGTATTACTCTAACCTCTCGTGATGTGCGAAGCCTTGAAAAAGGTTTGATTCATTAAATTATTATTATTATTATTATTATTATTATTATTATTATATGTATAGCCGACTCAATTAATATACGTATAACGTATATATAGTAACAAGAAAATAGAAATACTTGCGCGCTGTCGAACGGATCCGTAAGGGATATTGTGCATTTATCATAGAATGATGAATAAAAGCATATATATACCTGTAGTCATGGGCGTATCCAGGGGGAGGGTTTTGGGGGTTGAAACCCCCTCCTTTTGGGTTAACTTTTATGAATACTCCATTACAAAAAGTGCAAATTTTTGTCAAAACCCCCTCCTTTTCAGTAAATCTTAGTTAAACCCCCTCCTTGTCAAAATCCTGGATACGCCCCTGCCTGTAGTCACTAAGACGAAGCCCCTGTCACGACGATGTCGTTGAAGGTGGGGTTGAACCTCTGTTGGCACGACATCGTTTGAGAGAGCTACTTCCCCCCCCCCAACGTTAGTCAACATATAAAAGTAAAAAGTTTACGGTGGGCAACAATATATCTCACCTACACTGTTTTTGGCAGGACGCCAAAGCAGAGTTGGACATGGCCACATTTTTCTTGACCGCGACCGCCCCGCGACCGCAACTGTCGTGACCGCGACCGCCCGCGTCCGCGACCGCAGCCCGCACGCTAATTTTGTGACCGCAAAATTTTGAGTTATTAACCGTCAATTCTTTGGGAAAATCCACTTATTGCATGTTTTAAGGCATTTCCAATGCTTTTACAGCCACCTCACTCCAGTTTTATGCTGGTGCAGCTCAGATATACCTTTTTGACAGCGACATTAAAAATTACAAACAATTTTATTTCGTTGCTGCATTTGGCTTGTGCAAAAGTAGAATTCTGTGTGCAGGTCAGGGTGTATTTTCTTTCATGTTTTCCGGCTCGGTTACCAAGCAACCAACCAACAAGCATGCTATTAACGCTGCTTAAAGCGTTGGTTTCCTTCAAGTATTTTTAGCCATTAATAACCATCTAATAAATCAAATAATTTGCAAAATTGAAATTAGACAAATAGAGGATAAACAAATTGAAACCCCGAAACTACAGTAAAGGTGAATTCATAGTTCCAGACGCAAGCAGACGCGCGTAGACGTGCGTCGACGCGCGTACGTAAGCGTCTGAATGCGTTGCCTGATGCAGATGCCTAATGCGTAAGCATGAATACACTACAATAATTTTTAAACGGTTAAAACGGCATGTTAGAATCTGAGGCGTCTATGCGCGTCGAAGCGCGTCTCTCTGCGTTCGCGACTATGAATGCACCTTAAGGATTAACAGTTTATGCTGCCTGTTCAACCATCCAAAATTTTTAGCAAAATAGCAAAATTTGGCAAAATTTTTTTCAAAATGTGAAGCTGATTATTTGTCCAACGAAGAAAAAATTTGAAAAAATTTCGAATTTTTTACAACAAATTGGCCACCCGTATAGACCTACAACACCCAATTTTTCGCACTTTGATTGTATCGCACAGAAAAGTATACACTGATCTAAGGATTATTTTACACGATATCAAAGCGCTATATGTCAGTACTTCTGGAAAATTTTGGTACCGCACCTTGTGCATAGCGATCAGGGCGAGACAAAGTTTGTGTACGTGTCGTGTCGAGCTTTGGACCGACAAACCAATTTCTGATGGCTCCACAGGACGCTAGGCTGCATGGAATTCTTTCAAACTTTAAACTATTTTATACTAAACCTAATACTATTATATGGCAAAAGACTACCTGACTTTTCTAACATCGAACTTTTAGTGAAATTCTTAGCCCCACCCCCTTAAAATCAGCAAACGTGCGTACGGATGTCGCGGATGACCAAGCGATATTACAAATAACTGGTTGTCCTGACAATCAATGTGTTGTTTGACCGGACAAACAGGCGATCTTCAATTATTAACAGGACTTTTACGTTAGAGGTTGCGGCAGCTAAGACATGTTTTAATGTTGTCTCAAAAGTCCCTGGAGACTGAGCTTAGAATGAGCAAATCCTGTACAGATTTCATGCGCAAATTGTAGAGCACATCGAGTTTGGTATGCGTGCTATCAGTAGTGTAGGTACAAAAAATTTCTCGGGGGGGGGGGGGTTTGACCGAGGCCTAGATTGTCAGGGGCTGGCATTTTTGTAGTGGGGTGGGGGTGGTGGGCCTCCCCACTTTTCGGTTCCCCCTGCACTCACTTTTCGGAGCCCCCCCCCCCCATATTCGCGCCCCACCCCCCACCCCCACTTTTCGGCAAGCCCCCACCCTCTTTTTTGAGGGTCGGCCAAAAGTGTCAAAAAATTAGATTTTTGAGGTCAATTTTTCAAAAATTTCCGCAATTTTTAACTAATTTATGAACTTATAAGCTCATTTTAAGCTTAAAAACAGCAAGTTTTTGTGTTTTTACCTTAAAAATGCTAATTTTTCGCTAAAAATTTCAGTATATTTTTACCTCTGGCTCGCCCCCCCCCCCACTTTTCGGAAGCCCCCCACTTTCAAAATCCTAAAAAAATGTCAGAGGGGGGGGTAAAATTTTCTATTTTGCATAACAATTACATCACACTACGTTGCAGGTTGTCCTATATAATTTAAACTCTCGCACAGTTCGTGTTTTCGACTTGTTAGAACCGAAAGCGATATACCCTAGTCCCTAGATCCCAAATGGGAGGACTGGGGGGCTCAGAAAATTTTTAAAGTTCGCATTAAACGCTATTAAAACATTTAATTCTTTACAAACTTTCTCTCCCCACTTTTTTTTTTTTTTTTTCTCCTTTTTCTTCTTCCCCCACTTTACCCCTTAACTATATCCTCTTTCTTCTATTAACCAATTATGCCAAGGCTGATGATGTTGGGAATACTGCGCCTGGAGAGCGCCTTGCCGTGGTGGCGCGGCAGAACCCCTACCCCGGACCCCTACCGGACGTCGGGCAACAAATGGCTCTCAACGACCTGGCCCCCTTGGGGCCCACTACTCCTTACCCGGAGACCCCCCTCAGGACTATCCCAGTCCCCCGCCCGAAGTGTGCGCTCCGATCGGGTTTTTGATGGCAGGCCCCAGTAGACCGGCGTACTGGGGCCTGCTACTCCTGCTTCTGCTCCTCACAGCCGGTGATGTGGAACGTAACCCCGGTCCTAACAACTGGCCCTGCTCTGTCTGCACCAAAAATGCCCCCAGAAACTGTGTCCAGTGTACCGACTGCCAAAGTTGGGTACATTTCCGCCCGTGCTCAGACCTCAGATACCTCAGGGACTATAACCCCAACAATTGGAGGTGCAGAATCTGTGCTGCGCCAAATCCTGTAGTCACTCCCCCTCGCCAACCCCTGCCAAGGCCACCCAACGCCCCACCCAGGGACCGTGGCCATCTCAGACGGCTGACCCAGCCCCCTGCCCGCCCGACCCAAGCCAGGCCTCCTCCTGCCCCTCCTCCTCCAGCCCCAGCCCCAGCACCACCCACAGCTCGAGGTGCTGGCACCCAACAACAACCCCTAGCCAAGTCCAAGAACCTACTGCGGCTATGGCAATGGAACGCAGGGGGCCTTAAACCAAAAAAGGCCTGGGTCCAGCATGAACTCGAAAGGCATAAAGTCGACGTTGCCTTGATCCAGGAGACCCATCTCTTGGAAGGTCAATCAGTCCTATTTCCTGGCTACAACTCGGTCTGGCAACACCGCCGTCAGGGACGGGGGCAGGGTGCAGTCAAGGGAGGAGGAGTCGGCATACTGATCAGAGACAGTATACCCTTCTCCAGGATTGTCCAGCCCATTACTGCTCCAAATGACACGACAACCGATGCTGTCGCAATTCGACTTCATCTACCTGACCGTGAGCTCCGGATTCTCAGCGTATACGTCCCACCCATCCAGCGCCAGCGGGAGGAACAACGGCAACAGAACTTTGACCCAGAGGCCCTGCCTAGTGGCAGGAACTGTATCATTGGGGGAGACTTCAATGCCCACTCCTCCACGTGGGAATCTAACAGCGCCAATGATGCCCTCGGAGACCTCATAGATGAGTGGCTAGTCACATCAGACCTGGAAACCCTCAACAATGGGGACCCCACCCGCCTAGGAGCGAACCCCCGCGAGGGCCCCACTGCCCCTGATTTGTCGATCTGCCACTCATCACTGGCCTCCGCTGCCCGCTGGGAAATTCTGCCTGACACTATCTCAGATCACCATCCGATCCTGCTTAGCCTCAATATCAGGCAGCAACAATCAAACAGCAACAGCCGCGGCCCCCCTAGGTGGTGCTTCAGGAAGGCAAACTGGCCCTCCTTCCGCTCCCACCTTACCGAACTGCTCAAAGACCTTCCACCCCCAGCCACATCAGGAGTCCACACTGCCGGCGAAGCCCTTTCCAGCAGAATTCTGCTGGCCGCTAGTCGAAGTATACCTCGTGGCCATGTGCCGCGACCAACTCCATGGTGGTGTAGGGAGGCGGAAGAAGCAATCAGGCGCTGCCGCGCCGCCCGCGCAGCCGCGCTGGACAGCCCGGAAGCCAGGGCACACTGGATCAGCACTAAACGCGAGTGCCTGGCCCTAATCCAACGTCTGAAGAAAGAAGCCTGGCAGTCCTTTGCTACTGGTCTGAACCCGAAAACGGAGCCTAAGAAGGTCTGGTCCGTCATCCACTCCATTGACGGGAAGAACTGCCGCACGATTCCCAACACTGCACTGGACTGTGATGGGAAAAGTCTGACTCAGGACGCAGCCAAAGCCAAAGCATTTGCTCAACAGTATGCCAAAGTCAGCTACGTAAAGCCAACGGACCAAAGAAAGGAGCTTAAGATCTCAGTCCTGAAGGCACTAAAACATCCCAGACCAAGGCCTCGCCCAGACCCTATGTGCTCGTCTTTTACCGGGCTGGAACTGGACCTAGCGCTGAGAAACCTGAAATCCGGAAAATGTCCCGGCAGAGACGGGATCGCTAACGAGATGCTACAGAACCTGCCCATATCAGCGAAACAATTCCTGCTGGAGCTCATCAACCAATCATGGGCATCGGGAGAAATACCACAACAGTGGAGAACTGCAGATATAATCCCTATACTGAAGCGAGGGAAGCCGGCCAACGATACGAAATCCTACAGGCCAATCAGCCTGACGAGCTGCCTCGGTAAACTCATGGAAGCTATGGTGAAAGCGAGACTGCAGTTCTGGCTGGAACACAACAACAAGCTATCTCCGAACCAAGCCGGTTTCAGACAACTCAGGTCTACTGAAGACCACATCTGCAGAATCACACAGACCACGGTTGATGGATTCCAGAAACGGCCGCCTGCCAAGCGAACAGTCCTGGCAATGATAGATTTCCCCAGAGCCTTCGATACTGCAATCCGTGAACGCATACTCTGGAAGCTGGTGGAAAAGAAGGTCCCTCTTCAAATGGTACGATGGATCAAAAATTTCCTCACCAACAGGAGAGGCCGCGTCCGCTTCAACCAAAGCTTCAGCAGGTCAAAACTGTTCCATCAAGGAGTCCCTCAGGGCTCGGTTCTGTCGCCTCTACTATTCCTGGTCTTTATTGACGACATACTGCGGGACCTACCACCAGAAGTCGAGGGCAGTATCTATGCCGATGATGTTGCCATATGGAGCTCTGACCCTGATATCCGGGTGGCCGAAGCCAGAATCCAGGACTCTCTCAACGCTATCAATGCCTGGGCCAACGAGAATGAAGTCAAGATCAATGTGGAAAAATGCCAGACCTGCATCTTTTCCACCCATAATAAGCAGGCCAGCTACATTCCGAATCTCAACATCGGCGGCAATCCAGTACCTCACGACCCGAACCCAGTCTTTCTGGGTGTCACCCTTGACTGGAATATGTCCTTTGGGCCGCATGTTTCCAACCTCAAATCCCGGTGCCGTGCACGTATTGCTACATTAAGCGCGGTTGCCGGACGCTCGTGGGGCCCAGGAAAGGAAGACCTCAGAACAATGTACGTAGCCTATATCCGCTCTGTCCTGGAATATGCCCTCCCTGCCTGGTTCCCGTCTGCCTCCGACACCTCAGTAGCCAGGCTGGAGGCCATCCAGAATTCTGCTGCCCGTGTAATCACGGGCTGCTACACCGGCTCACCGGCAAACTATGTCCGATCTGAAGCTAACCTCCCTGCCTTCAGAACTCGCGGAGAAGAGCTGGTTGCCTGCGCCTATGAAAAGTCCCTACGTTTGCCGGCTCAGAACCCAAGACGGACAGTTGCTGAACGAGAGGTCCCACAACGGTTGAAGTCACAGAAGTCATGGCGGCAGATCGGCTCCAATATCAGCAACGAAATCGGACTGTCAAACCACAGAAGAGAAGAGCTGCAGCTACCGTCAGTCCCGCCGTGGCTGGGAGTGTCAGCCACCTTCAAGCCATGTCTCAATGATATGGTCCGCAAATCCTCCGACAAGGAGGAACTCCGCCGCTGTGCACTGGACACCCTCCAGACACTCCCGCCATCCGATGTTACCATCTGGACAGACGGATCAGTCCTGGAAGGCACCAGAAATGGTGGAGCGGCGGCCATCATCCACTCCACCACTGGAAACCAGCGAATTACGTTGCCAGCAGGCCCTCTATGCTCCAGCTACAAAGCTGAAATTGTAGCAATCGAAGCAGGCCTGACATGGACTCTGAACAACTGGAATGCAAACTGGACAGAAATCAGGATCTGCTCAGATTCACAGTCCAGCATCACGAAATTAGCCACTTCGAATCTGACCGGCGGCTCAGCTCTAATCGACAGAATCTGGTCACAATTGGCGGAAATAACCCGGTTGGTGGACACGTTACAATGCAATGGATTCCATCTCATGTCGGCATTGAAGGAAACGAAGAAGCCGACAGCGCCGCAAACGAAGCCTCCAGAAACCAAAATCAACCTGATGTCCCGGTGGACTATAGCTCTGCCAAATCCTCAATCAAGAGACATTTCAGGATGAAGACGGTGGAAGATAGATGCCAGTTTGACAACCTTGGCATCTATCCAGGTGGAAGGCTCCCCCCGCCAGAGGCTGAATTAGGCCTCACTAAATCTGAACGGTCCACCCTTGCCCAACTGAGATGTAACGGACATTCAAAACTGTTGGCCCAGTACAGACACAGAATCGGTATTGCAGACAGCCCAAACTGCCCAAGCTGTGGGCAGTGCCCCGAGGACCTACAACACCTACTCATAGACTGCCCAGCGCACACAGGTACTTGGGAACCAACCCTTCGTTGGCCGTCCTGTCGGAGGTCCCCAAGGCAGTGGTGGATTTCCTACGGGGTGTGGGCCGGCTTTAGCCGTCCCAATCATATTGGCAGCGCCAGAAGATCCAGGAAACAACAAC
>JASAND010004376.1:0-90268 GCA_030248195.1 Trissonchulus latispiculum | reverse complement strand
TGAAAGGGATGCTTTCAGGGTTAGAAAAAGTTACTGGAGGATGTGAAGAAGACTGGCCCGATCGCTAATCGGAGACGGATTCTCACCGGGCATTTTAAGCCTCAACATGTTGAACAGTACTACATGGATAAATCGATGGAACGTTGTCGCAGAGGCGGTGAAAGCCCAGTCAAATTCGACTCACGTTATCAAAACTCTCTTGCTGTTAAAGCTTCCCCGGATACAACTTGTCGGAAAATATGGTGCTACAAATATTCTAGCAAAATATGTGAATTATGCTCCGACTGGCTCGGAAAAGGAGGGTAATGAGGAAGCCATTACAAAGGCTTGTATTTTCGAGGGCATCGTTGGAAACAGAAGTCGTCACTGCAGGAAAGAAAGAAAGAGCAAATTACGCTACAGCAGGAATTGATTAAGTGACCTGAGAGCTCTGGTAAATGAACTTTTGGTAAAGATTTTTCGATAATGTACAATAACAAAAAAGCTCAAGTCAAGGATAAAGACAAACGGAGTACAGAGCTATAAATAGAATAAATCTTTGAGCGAGGATGTGGCCAAATTGACAGAGTTGGTCATGAGTGTCGCCGTTTCAACTAAATATAAAAGTCAATGTCTTACATCTCAAAACGCATATGGACCCAAGTCAAATCAAAGGCATCGAGCAGGACCCGATGCTTTAAAATATCAAGGCTGAGGTTGTTTAGACCAGATAAAACTGCTACTGCCAAAGTATGGACAATATTTTGTTTAACGGACCTCTGATGATCCATCGTTGAAGGGTAGGGCTGGTGGCATGGTAGTAGGAGTAGTAACTCCAAAGAAAAAGCTAGTTTTCGTTGCTGCAGCTGTGGTGCCATCGGATCAGAACGGTATCTATTGAAGTGGTGACTGCGAAGGTTCATCCCCATGCACTTGGCGAAGAAATTAATTTTAGTCCGTTATTCTAGACTTGAGGACATGGTAGAGGAATCTATGTCTGCATTCAATTCAAATCACGCGGTGGACAGCATCGAGTCTGATATTCTGTTGGACCGTGCAGCAGTGCGTCAAAAGATTGAAGACGTGATTGACTTAAGCCACATTGCTGATGAGGCAGACAGGAGTAAACAGTGACATGTTTGTTGCCAAAAAGCATGTTTCTGCTTTTTCATCTGACGACTACGGTTCTACACGTCTCACAACTCATAAAATTGATACTGGTGATCATTTGCCAGTTAAACAAAGAATTAGACGAGCCCCTGCGTCTGGAAAGGAGAAGTAAAGCAAATGATCGAGAAGATGCTGAAAAATAACGTCATTGTTCCGTCGTATGGTACTGGGTCCAGTCCAACAGTCCTGGTGCCAAAGATAGATGGATCAACGAGATTCTACGCTGACTATCGTCACTTGAATGCCACAACGAAAAAAGATAATTCCCTTTACTTCGCTTTCAAGATATTGCTGATTGCTGTCTAGTTGGAGCCAAGGTCTTTTCGTTCTTGGACATGATTAGTGGCTACTGGCAGGTGAAATGCATCTGGCTTCGAGTGAAAAGATGGCCTTTTTTCAATGAGTACGGTTCGTACGAGTACGACCGGATGCCATTTGGATTGACAAACTGCCCTGCCACATTCCAGCGTTTGCTTGGAATGGTTCTTTCGGTATACAATGGGAAGATGGTCTGATTTTCCATGACGATATTTTCGTCTTTGGAACAACAAGATCAGCATCCAGAGACGCTTACAAAGGTCCTACATCTGGAAGCTGAACTCAAGCTCAAACCCAGCAAGTATTTCTTCTGCAAAAGAAGAAATAAAGTGTTTGGGTCAAGCAATTACAGAAGATGGAATCAAGCAGGACCTGTCGAAAACAGGCAAGGTTAAATCTTGGCAAGTCTACCAACACTAATGAACTACGCAGCATTTTCGGATTTGCTCAGATATAATTAAAACTTTGCCAGCACCTGCGACCCCCTGAATAAACTTCTTACAAAGGGCGATCGCTTCCTGTGGAAAAAGGACAGCCAGTGGCGTCTGATTTAATGAAACATGCAAAGGGCCAGTTCTGGCTTTTGCGCTTGTGATCGGAATGCTGAGTTTGTTCTCTAAAGCAGGATTCTCTAAAGTGGAAAGAAAGTATTGCAAAACGAGAAAAAATTATTGGCAGCAGTAAAAGCACTTCCGTCATTACTTTTAAAGCCGTGAGTGCGATTTGAGAATTGATCACTCAACTCTGAAATCTCTTGACAGATACAAAGTCCTGGGCGATCAGCTGGATAGACGGAAGGATCAGCTGTCAGAGTACAGCTTTGCTGATGTCGTACAGCCTGGTAGGAAGCATGTAAATGCAGACGGCTTATCAATGATTCCGACTTGCCGTTGCCTTATTTGCAAAGAAAGAGAACGTGACAAACTGGATTTAGTTTGAAATGTTGAAGACGGAATTAATTCAGGAGCCGCAAACAAACTATAAATTGGGCTTTGATATAACAAAACCAAGATCATGACGAAGAAATAAAGTTGGTTAAAGACCGACTTTGTAGAGGCCTTAGCAAGCCGGATCGTCAACCGCTATGGCTGCCTAGTACTCAAACGCGAGTGCTACTTAATCAATGTGATAGGTGTTGTACAGGAAATGGGAAGACAACAATGGACACAGCAGCCACTATCAATTTTCGATTCCCAAAATAATGGTTCCTTCCGTTTTGGCTGAAGTACATGGATTCCAGTGCCCGGTCATTTCGGTAAAGACAGAACACTGCCTCGTGAGGTTGACCGCTCTTAGTAACCTGGATGGCCCATGTACATATAGGAGTTCTGTCGGTCTCATCAGATTCTCAGCAGAGCAAATTGGGACTGTTGAACAGAAAGCCAATGAATGATGAAGTATTGCTTGACGGACCAATATGGGACCAATACGACCGACTTCGAGAAATGGCAACATATATATTTTGGTGATGATTGATCTCTTTACCAAATGGTCGGAAGGTATTCCCTTAAAGTCTAAAGAAGCTTCGACTGTGGCTAAAGCTTTCGTGGAGTCGTTCATTCTAAATACGGTGTACCACTTAGAGTCCGTTCAGATCAAGGACGAGAGTTCGAAAATTCGTTGATTAAAGACTTATCAAAACTTCTAGGATGCCGACGGGTTCGTAGTTCAACTGGCTATCCTAGGTCACAAGGCTTGTTAAGGCAGATGAGGGTACCCCGAGGATGAACCGCACTATACGTCAACTTTACGCAAATCCCCATGGCAATACAAATTCGGACAGTAGAAATATTAAAAGAGTAAGTCTGATTGCAACTCATGATTTGAATAGGCTGTACTTGAATTCTTTAAATTTGGAAGTTGGATACACTGTGCTTCACATTGAACATATTTCAGAAAAAATTAACCCTGCAGAACACACTTCCTTCCGTGACAATCTGCAACCTGAGTCCTTTTCGACAGTCGGCGCTTGTAACTGTTCAGTCCTTAGCAACTTATGTACGTATGTTTACATCTTTGTACAAGTTTTGGTTTTTGTATAAGCACTGATGACATTCCGGTCATATCTGACAAATGGACATTGGTTTCGATGGGTGTTAAACATCGATGTGGTTTTATTTATTGCATACGTCGCGTTTAGATATGATATGCACCAGAACCTGCATTTTGTGAGCGTCTCACGATCTGCATGGAAACTGAAACGCAAGAAACACTCGAGTATGCAATGACATCGTCGTACATTTTAGGATGTAGCACATGAAATGCTTCAAAGGTATATACGACCATCTATTACTTCTAATAAGACCAAAACTGAAGGCAGCGAAGAACCAACTAGGAGTCAAAGACAAAAAAGACAAGGTAAGAGAAGGGAACAACTGCATGCAAAACCAGTTTCTGGATATTAATTTTAGGTTTTTATTATCCGACATTCAATTGTTTTAATATTGATTTCGCTACAGTAAAAGCCATCTCCACTGAACACCTCTGATCTCATCCAAAATTTAACACCGCTTAATTAACCCAGAAGTGCTTCGATCCAGACTTCCATAGAAATGTTGATCCCGCATTCAGAGCCTTCGATTGATTGGTAATATCAAGAGTACATAATGACTAAGAGTGTGACAAGCGCAGCCCTCTTAGCTATCATACTGTGGGCATCATCTGCGCAATAACGGCCTACCCCTCCACAAATCAGACCCTAGTGACCCCCCACAAAACAAACCCTAGTCAACCACCCCCCCCATAACAGACCCTAGTTGATTTCACTAGGGTCTGATTTGTGGGGGGGTCATTTCACTGGGGTCCGATTTGTAGGGGTCATTTCACTAGGGTCTGATTTGTGGGGGGGGTCAAAACCACTAGGGTCTGTTTTGTGGGGGGGGGGGGTTGGTTGACTAGGGTCTGTTTTGTGGGGGGTCACTAGGGTCTGATTTGTGGGGAGGGGGGGTAGACCGCTATCGTGCAGACGATGTCCGCAGCCTGATAGCTAAGAGTGCTGCGCTTGTCACACTCTTATTTATTATGTACTCTTGGTAATATATAATGTTTTGAGAAAATAAAAAAAGTGCTTCATGTGAAGTTTTAATTTGAGCCTTCTAACTGCACAGTAATTAACTAGACGAAGCCATTAGCTTATTCTTTCCAAAACATTTATTTATGTGAAACATGTTGAAATACGGGAAGCATGTTTGCGAATGTTCCAGATCTTAACAGAGCCAATTATTCAAAAAGTTGCAATTTGAAAAATTTGCAAAATTTTAAATCTTCTTGCTGCGAATAATCGAAAGTGCTTAAAGTTGTCTGGTAACAAGTGTTCAGTGGTCTTGCGTCTTCGTTGAATTAAAATTTAGGTGGGCTTTCAATATTTACAAATATCTTTTCATAGTGTCATACTGGTTGTTGATTTAGAAACGGACATTTTCTCCCAGTCTGAGACATAGAAGCAGTTACTTTCTTCTTTCAACCTCTTTTAAAATTGTTGTTTTTGAGGCTGAAAGTGAAAGCAATACTTACACAGTAGTACAGTTTAATAGCATAGCTATTTCTTCTACGGAGAAGGTGGCATGATTTGTTTCTGCATTGTTGTCTTCTTGGAATAACCTGCAAAATTAAATAACTTTGGCAAATTTGAATATCTTGTGAACAGAAATTTTAGCCTGTGATCGTTTCAGCCATTGGGTCAAAGGACCCAGTTTTATGGTGCATGATACAAGTTACTTACTCTAGAGACGAATATACAACCAACACATCTGATTTTAAGGTGAGCTCAGTCGTAGTACTGGAACACGATGAACGGCACGTCTTGAACGCTGAAAGCTTCAGGTCTACTTCCGCAGACAAAGTGCCGAGCTAACAATTCTTTTGTATTCATAATTTCAACGTCTGTAACAAAAGAGGAAGTTGTTTTTGTTTCTTAAAACTGTCGCGATGTTTCGTCCATGATTTCCTATGAGCATCATGATATTATCTAACATTAGACATGAAACGACGCACGAAGAATGTGTAGATCAGGATACTACTATTTAGTTTATAGACACTTATATTTAGGTTGCCCTGCCGGTTGGAAAACAGTGTCCAACAGTTGTATTAATAGAACCAACGTGGTAGCTAATTATTCCTATGCTGTACAAATGTGCAAAGAGCAGGATCCGGATGCAACGCTCATAATCTTTGAAGACGAAGAGCACGCCAATGCTCTCACTATTCATTTGTAGGTTATGCAGATATTCTTTTCTTTATGGTCGCATGCAATAAGTCCTGACTAGGGCTGTCTTCAATACGAAAAACGGGGCCGGGGTTAACATCGGGGGCTTCCACAAAACTTGCTAAAGAGTAAAGAATGGATTCAGGGTATAAAAAATGCATCCTAACGACAGCAATCATGCCATACATCTTGAAAAGATAAGAACTAAGATAATTTCCGATTAAATACTTTGTTTCGACAATAATGTTCTAGCATTACCAAGAAAGCATTTTCTAAGAAGCTGTGTATATCAGGTGACATCTGATATAGTTCGCCAAAAGCTAGAATCACAAAAATAACCTAATAAATAACACCTTTATTTAAGGTGCTGGTATCCTTTTGTGCAGTGCTTTTGTGGTGAATTTTTAAAACGCTGTAACTTTCGCAATTTTGGGAGTTAGAAAGTGTTTTATACATCGTTTTAAGCTTATAATCTGTACATTCACATAAGCTTACGAAACTGGCAAAATTACCAAAGAACTGCAGAAATTTTCTGACATGCCGACATCCAACAGGATAAATATAGACAAAACATTTTTGAACACCGATTTCTCAAAACTGAAGAATCGGCCAAAAGTTCTTTTTGTGCCACTATATGGAGGACATATGAGCCGAGGGTCGTTTTCTTGGATTTGGCTCAGGAGGTCCTAATGGTCAAGAAAAGCCGCCAAATGCACGGAAACACGAAATTTCGCAACGTCGCATTGAGTTTTCTCGCAACTGGAGATGTTTTAGCTCAAACCAAGAAAAACGTCCCTCCCCAGAAATGCGAATTTCCAACTCTGCCCAAAATTTCCGGAATCAGTCGAGTAGTTTTTGAGAAATCGATGTTTAAAACAAAATAATGGCAATTTTGCCAAAATGGGTTTTCGGCCAAATCTCCAGCTTAAAGCAATGAACTCCAGCCGATAAGCATTGATTAAATGTGCAATGAGACTGTCTTTCGATTGGGTATAAATGGATCAAAATTGTCCTTAAGATTTAGCAGTAATTTTGAAAAACCGATTTCCTCAAAAATGGCCATTTTTTGACCCTAAAAATCGTTTTCTGCTTACACTGACTTAACCACTGGGGATAGCTCAAAGGTTGTAAAAGTAAAAATGTTCATGTCGGTGTCCTCTTTCCAGCCATAACAACCAATTCGGTGTATCGCCTACGTACTGAGAGAATAGTGGCAAAAACCAAAACTTTCTTATCTTTTCACCTAAAAATGCGGGACTGGTCCCAAATTGTTAATGAGCACGGAAATAGATTATTTACAAAGTTTCAGCTATTTACATAAAGGATTAGAGCCCTGTGAGTCAAAAATACCCGAAAGGAAACCAGCACCTTAACACATAAGCATTGGCAAATTGCATACTTTCCACATGACATTGAAACGGGGGCAGTGTAATGTGGCCGCGACCGAAAATAACAACACAACCGAAAACTACAACCTGCACCCGAACAACAGTATGGACAGATTGCACAGTGATAGTGCTGCTATTGTCAATGTTATGCTAATAGCAACGCATTACTCGTAAAAATATGATCGTCTTGCGATAAACGGACAGGGAGATCGTAACGATGATTGCGATTTCTATGAATCAGGAAAATAAAGATATCCTCATTTTATGAGTTTGTCGAATAAATTATGAACGTCAGAATCAAAAGTGTCATTTTCAGCAAATGTTGCTCTGGCTATTCTTCAGTATGGCTGCTACTGATGCAGTTGCATACACATCAATCGATAGTTTACTAGGGTGTGTTACGAGCGCGTTTAACGCTGGAGTATTTCAGATCCGATAGCCGTTCAGCTTGAAATAGTTATTGTTATCTAAATTTATTGTTAACTATGTTATTGCGCCCATCTATGTATACATATGTGAAAAACCTTTACTGCTGTAGTCTCTGGCCGGAATCTCCAATTCTACATAATTCCAAGCACATGTTTTAGATACTGGCAATCTGATTTTGACAATTTCTGGAATCATGCAACTGACAGTTTGACAGAGGGTAAATTGTAGTTTCTGTGTTTACCTTTTCGTTTTGTTGCAAAGTAGCTCAATGTTAGCTGCTTAACGTCAATAACTTTGCGCAAATGTATGGGAACCAATGCTTGGGCATAGAAGTAAGAAATCCCAACACAAATTCTGATATACACAAATGGTAAATGGCCCTATCTGCTCTTTGTTCACCAGCATTAGTCTAGACACTTCATCGGCAAGTTTGGCGTTCTAACAATTACTAAAAGTATAGATTATGCATATAATTCAACAAAAACAATGCTAAACAAAAGGAAAACCATTGGATATGTTTGATTTTGATTTAAACAAACAAAGCTGTAACTTTGGCAGCAACGTCAAAAAGACCATAGATTACTAAACTAAACTTTACCAAACAATTAATAGCTCTGCTTTTTAGGTGTGTGGACGCTATTTGATAATCCATCTTGTGGGGCGAAAGGAATGCGATGGGTCTCGGGTGAACCAAATAATGATGGATGCGTGGAAGACTGTTCAGATTTCAGCGCAGGGTATAATGCATCGTTCGACACAGGCTGTTGGAACCAGGATAATGTTCGAGTTATGTGCCAAATTTCACTTTTTGATCCATGCGGTCCAGTACAAAGTAATTAATTGAATTGTGTTTTGGTAATTCAGCTTGTATACGGGTTAGAATGTTCCATTTGTAACTCACGATCATGGCCACCGTAACTAGTTGGTGTTGGTGCGGTTCTCATATTGTACTCTTTAAGTCTGGTTGTGATTGTGTTGGTGATTGTGTTGGTGTGTGATGGTTGTGAACTTCATTCGAACCCGCTAGATCACATGTAGCCATCATCACATTTGCCTGTCAGCTGTAATCAAATCAACTCCACCGGAGACATCGGGCTGACAGAGCGCTATAGCTAGCAAAATGGATCCGTTTGTTCTGGACTTGCAAAAGAAAAGTAGATTGATCAGCTGGACAGACAGAAGAACTTTATTCATTAATGAGTTGATTCGGACTTGGAATTCTAGAACTTTGTGCATTCGTTCTTACATTCTATTTTGAATAGGGCGACTCTGCTCTCTGTTCAGAAAGGGAAATCTTTGAGTAATCAAATGTTGTAGATAAAACAGGTGAATGGAGACGGAGCTTTAGAACTTTCACCCCTACCATTTTGCCTGGATCTCACTGAGTTTATAGTGACCTATATAAACTCTCAGCACCACAGCAATACAGCTAGTAACTCTTGAGTTCCTTTCTGACATAACGGTCATGACTCTATATTGATTTTCGATGACAGTTGCGGTTGTTTGCAAGAGGGATGCCTAGTCAGTTTGTCCCCACAGCAGCAGGTTTCCCCCACCAAAGTCTATGAGATCTTTCACCAAAGTATACTATGTCTGATAAATATTTGACATACCTATTATTGGAAGGGCATCTACCAGTTTGATAATATATAATATAATATATCATATATCATATATGTCATATAATAAACAACAGATAGCTAGTTGGATAAAATTTATTACTGGCAGCACTTATAAAACCTAAGATTACTTCCAGCTACCTGTTAATATATTTATGAACGTCAAGCTCGCAGTTAAGTGAAGAATGACCATTCAAATTAATTTGAATGGAATAGTCCATGGCTAGCCACTTCCCTAAATAGTAATCAGATAGCAATCCGCAGCTGGAAAATGCTTAGCCTTATCTTAACACTCATTTCAGGCACACCTTATACCAGCCCATATGACTGCCAATCCTCTACTCCTACGCCGTCGTCATTTTCCGCTTTATCATCATCATCACCATCATTATCATCAACAGTACAGTCATCACTATCGACAACAACATCATCAGCATCATCATCATCATCATCGTCACTGCAACCACCATCATCATCGCCATCATCTTCATCATCACCATCGGCATAATGTCGTCACCACCACCACCATCAGCAACATCATCATCATCGTCGTCGTCATTGCCACCACCACCATCATCGTCATCATCTTCATCATCACCATCGGCATTACCGTCATCACCACCACCACCATCAGCAACATCATCATCATTGTCGTCATCACTGCTACCACCATCATCATCTTCATCATCTTCATCATCACCATCGGCATCACCATCATCACCACCACCACCACCATCATCAGCATCATTATCATCATCAGCAGCAGCATTGTCATTATCATCATCATCTTCACTACTGTCATCTTCATCATCATCATCGGCGTCATCATCAGCATCGCTACCATTGTTATCAAACTCATTATCCTCCTCATCGTCATCTTCTTCATCGTCATCAGCATCATCATCATCATCATCATCATCATTGTTATCATCATCTACACTACCGATATCATCATCACCTTTATCATCAGCATCATCATCATCCTCATCATCACTGCTATCATCAACTGTGCAGCTATCATTGTCAATAACAGCATTATCATCTTCATCTTCAGCGTCGTCATCATCTTCACCGCCACCACCACCATCATCGTCATTATCGTTGTCATTATCATCAGCAGCATCGCTGCCATTATCAACCTCATTATCCTCATCATCATCATTTTCTTCATCATCTTCACTATCGTCATCATCATCACCATTATCATCATCATCATCATCATCATCACCATTATCATCAACATTGCAGTTACCATTATCAACAACATCATTATCATCCTTATCATCATCATCATCATCATCATCATCATCATCAACATCATCATCATCATTATCATCATCATCATCATCATCATCATCATCATCACCATTATCATATACGTTGCAGCCATCTTTATCAACAACATCATTATCATCCTTATCATCCTTATCATCATCATTATCATCATCATCCTTATCATCATCATTATCATCATCATCCTTATCATCATCATTATCATCATTATCATCATCGCCATCGTCATTACCGTCATCACTACCAAAAATACTGCCGTCACCAGCGTCATCATCAACAACGCTGCCATTATTGTCATCCCCATTATCCTCATCACCATCATCATCCTTATCATCGTCAGCAGCAGCGTCATTATCATCATCGTCTTTACTACCGCTATCATCATCATTATCACTATCATCTTCACTAGCGTCATCATCATCATCATCACAATTGTCACCATCAACTTCACCATCACCATCATCCTCATCGTCACTGCCGTCATCACCTTCGTCATCATTATTATCATCATCAACAACAACAGCAACAACAACAACAACAACAACAACAACAACAACAACAACAACAACAACAACAACAACAGCAACGATATTGCTGCCATCATTACCAACATCTTTATCGTTATCATCTTCAATACCGTCATCATCATCACCATCATCAGCACCACCATCATCATCCTTATCATCACCATCGTCTTCATCACCATCAGCATCACCACCATTATCCTTATCATCACTATTATCTTCATCTTCATCAACAGCAACAATATCGCTGACATCATTATGTACATCATTATCGTCTTCATCATCATCAGTATCATCATCAACATCACTGTCTTCATCATCAGTATCATCATCAACATCACTGTACTCATCATCATTATCACCACCCTCACCCCCGTGGTCATCAACGACTCTTTTATCAACACTGTGGTCGTTGTCGGTGTCAATATCTTCTTCATTATTTTCGCTGCCATCATCAACACCCTCACCATCAGCGTTAAAAGCATCGTCTTCAACGTCCACGCTCTTATCAACTTTATCATTATCAACATTATCAGTTTCGTCATTATCGCAACTATTACTGTCATCACTCATATCTAAACAATCATTATCATCGTCGCAACCGTCAACGTCATCATCATCGTTACCATCACCAGCATCCTCGTCGTCAGATCAAGCATCATCGTCTTCTCCACCGTCAGCTTCATCAACGGCATCGTTCTTATCATTAAAATCATCACAACAATCCTCGCCATCAACAACATCACCGTCATCTCCATTATCATCCTCGGCAACATTATCACCAACCCCAATGTCATCACTGCCGTCGTTGTCGTCGTCATTATCATTATCATCGTTATCATCGTCATCATTATCGTTATCAATATCATCACACACACCCTCCCCAGCATCATCATTATCACTATCATCAACACTATTGTCAGCACTGTCGACCATATCATCATCGTCATCAACATCATTAATGCAAACATCATTGTCATCATCGTTATTAACATCAACATCATCATTTTATGCACCATCATCTATGAAGGCATCTGCATCAACAGCACCAGCATCTTCATCATCGTCGTCCTCATCATCATCTTCATCATCATCCTCATTATCATTAACATCAACGTCATCGCCAACAGCAACTTCAACAACCATTTTGCCAGTATCAACTTTCTCAGAGTCATCGTTTGCACAAACGTCATTAACAACAGCAGTAGCATCATTTTCATCAGCAGCAGTAGAGCCAGCTTTTCTATTTTCAATACCAACTGCCTCGTTACTAATATCAGCGGCATCCTTTCTATCGTTAGCAACAGCAACACAGTCGTCGACAACAAAGATATGGTCACCAACATCAGCGTTTATACTGATGCCATCATTTTCGCCATCTCTACTGGAATCACCGTCATCATTCCTGCCATTGCCTTCACCATCGTTATTGCCATCGCCAACGATACTAATATCAGCTGTCTCAAAATTTTTATCATCAACAGAACAATCACTATTTGCAGAACCGATATCGCCATCATCCTTAACAAGATTTGTATCATCTTCATCATCCATAACACAAACATCATCAACAAAATCACTACCACCGCAATCGTTTTCAATAAAATATGGTATAATTTCAGATACACCTGTTTCTAGCTCACATACATTTACACAGTCGCCAGCCTCTCCTGTTCAGCTTGTTAGTAATGGTTCAACAATGCGGACCAGTTCGTCAAAGATTGCAGACTCCACCCAACATAATCAAGGTAGGTGAAGGAACTGAGTCCGTGCACAGAAGAAGAACATAAAATTCTATCGGCGGTATTTGATCCACTCAAGTATCAGTACTTAAGCATACGACACAAGGTGAATGCGCAGCAGAGAATGGTCAGGAGCTGGTCATATTTACATATTTAAGCAAGCCAATCTGCATGAATGGGTTTCTGCTGTTCTTTTATTCTTATCCAAGTACATGTCTCAAATTGCGTACATTTATGAGTTTTGGCTCTATTGAAACTTTTTATTTGCTGAACAAAAGCTTTCAAGGTATAATCAATAGGGCTGTTCCCACTAATTTTAGTTTTAGTCATTTGGCAATATCACCTTATTGAATACTGTAGCATACCACATCGGCATCGAGGATTTAGGATTGTACAGAAGCTCATACCAGCAAATTTTTTAGACCAATTAGCCGAAACACATCAAACACTAGAGCAGTCTTTTTCGGCTTTGATCCATATGACAAGTTGCCACGATTTTGACCAGTCCTCCGTACTTATGTTTCCTGCATTTCAAGGAGTGTTGATTCCTATTATAACCTTAATCCAACAAGAGTTTACTAACCCAATATTCCAACTTTCGATTATTAGTCATTTGCAAGGTCGTTGCATTGATTGAATACACAACGCATCGGGTTGAGCCCCTCAGTTTTACACTGGTACTAGCGTTCACCAACCGATGAATGAAAAATAAGCCGTGCATAACTTAAACTTCAAACAATTTTACCGCACAAAAAATCTTTAGTTGCACTACTGAATTTACACTTTGAAGGGCCTGGCCAGTACAGTAAGTCAAACGGGCAAGACACAAAATAAGATCATGCGTCATAAGAAGTTAATAATTAAGGATTTTTGCAAGAATCAAGGATCACGGATTAAGGATCAATTTTTTAAGCTAAAAGGGAGCCCAACAGAACTGCCAAACATACACTGCAAAAGCACATTCGCCAATAACTCATTCGTCTGTCAGAACAGGGTCAATTATTTTGCTGATTGTGAGAGTTAAGTGGAATTTGTTCATCTGCCCAGGCATTTTCAAAACTTGCATACTTGTCTTGTCTAAGCTTTACCGGTTTATTATGAGAGTCACTTAGCGACGTTAAGATAAGTCAGTTTTGTTTGTAGAAACTGATTTTTGTGAACCGTCTCCATGCAAATTGGCTGAAACATGTATCACTCACGAAGCTGGCTATTCATGCGTGAATCAGATTGATCTCACAAAATTCATCGACATTATTACTCTTATGACGCAACTTCGAATTACTGAAGGAAGTAGTAGTCAAATAGGACATCTGAATACTGAACCGTCAAAATCACTGGACGAAGCGCTAACGAGATTTGGGAATGTTGGTCTGGACAGCGCAGTAGTTTTTTCGACTGTGTTGGATGAGTCTCTTCCTTACTTTACCATTGGTGAAAATGTCAGCAGTTTACTACAAGCCGGCTTTAGCAGAGAAGCAATGTTTCTTTCATGTCTGGATGAAACCAACTTAGAGAGCGATTGCTCAAAGTAGGTTTTCTTCAGAAATTCATAGAAATTAAGTCAGTATCAGACAACCGTGGTACTCACGTCGTATTGTTGTTGCAACTAAAAAGGTAAAGGTTGCTGTTGAGTTTTACGAAATCATTTATAAAATCTGCTGTGGTAGTTTAAGATGTAATTACAGCCAAGAAATCAGAGACAAACTTTGACCGCTTATAACAGTTTAGTCCCTGGAGCTAACCCCAACAGTGTATATTTCTATAATTGTCAAGAACTCAAGATTTCGAATATCCAGAAAATCCCGGAATTCCGGATTTCACTTACAATTTCTTGTTTTTATCTCAATTATTGTCGCAATCAAAATCTTGTTTCCCCGATCGCTGTCCAGCTGTATATTTTTGCTCATCCAAAAAATTTTACGGCGATGCTCCCAGTTTACAGAATTCCGCGTCTTCAAAATTTCCGGATTTTAGTTTTTCTATACCCACAAGATGTCATGATTTGAAATCTCTTGACGAGCTGAACAACTTTTGTAATAGAACCAATATCTGAAAATGCACTAAATTCCTCGAATTACTAAAACCTCTTATCGCTTTCGTGAATTCCGCGAAGTGGGCGCATTTCTCATTTTCCATGACTCAAAAATTGGAGTGCAGCGGTACCCTCCCACACACCATTTTAAAATTGGATTTCGGAAAAAATCCAGAGCGCATCAAAGAAAAGTAAGGGGTGGATCATGATTCATGCACTCCACCCAAGGATCATGATTCAAAAGGTTTTGGGTCTGATTCAAGCTATGGGCATGCTAAGGCTAATTACGTAAGTATTTGCCATGCCATATTTACATGGTAACCTTGTTATTTATTAGGTAAAGTCACTAATTCTTCGAAATCCTATTGAAGGTATGGCAAATCTTTGACAACTTATAGCACAAGTAATATGCGCCGTAGCGGCAACATTTTGACGCCGTTGGATTCATAAAGCTGGAATATTTAGCAGGACGTAAATTTTATAAAAGTTTCCTCTCATCATGACTATTTAGAAAATAGATAAGATTATGGGTCTCCGATAAATATTAAATGCAGTATAAGTGATCACAATTTTGTACACACATTTTTGTGTCGGACTTTAATTATATTCCCGTAATTTTATTACTATTTGTATACAATTTTGTCTATTTAATACATGTGTTATCTAACAAACAGCAATAACATTACGTGATTGTACTTGGAAATAGTATATCAAAAGTTGATTATGGTAATTTTTACAGCTTTCGTATTTACCAAATACTAATTAATGCCATTGTACACTTTCGGATGCTTTACAATTACAGAAAAATTTGGACTAACTTTAAAATTGTGTAAGTTTTAAAAACTTTCAAAGGGCCTAATCTGTGAATTTCCAAAATATACTGTGCAGAACTGTGTTAAAACATCCAAAACGTTCCAATTTCTCAAAGGGATTTGATGGTTTTAGCCTAATTTCCTCAGAAAGCACAGATCACTTGAACGGAAACTGTTTTACCATTGATGGAAACAAAGTCAAGCTATCCTCATCGGCTTCAAGAAAGCACTCGTCGTGTAAGGTTATTTAAATAAAATCTTTAATGAGAAAAGCTTAATTATGTGCAAGCTGCGTACGTATTTTAATTTGGAAATAGCTTGATAGTTTTGCAAACGTAGACTTTATTGTTTTATGATGCTTTCAAGCTGTTAAACCCAGATTAAAAGTCTAACATTTCTACCCGAGCTAAAATTAAGTTTAAAACCTTGGAATTACGTTGTTGAAAACAGCATGTGGTATCAAAACAAAGTTAGCTAAACTAGAGTTGAAATAACCTCGCTGGGCTTAAAATTGGCATTGAGGCTGTTAAGGTTAACAAATGAATGAAACCATTCAACGAGTTGCGCCTAAACGAACAGAATTAAAAGATTTGACTACACTTGGTTTGTTAAGTCACCCAAAAAATTATAGCTGTCCATATCTAATTTTTGTGACTGCATTTATCGAATTCTAATCTTAAAAGCAGAATGGGCAAATGAACAAATTGTTAACAAGTTTGTTATTGCTACAAATGCAAACGTGACGAAAGTGCTGTTGCTCAAAAGGATACGGTTTTGCTTTGAAATTTTCTTGTTAAATTTAGATTTACTTTTTACTTTAAAACTTAGATCAAACAAGTGGACTTTCCTTCTTTCCTATGTTCAGACTCGGTTCTAACTCTTCGAACCTTGCTTCTGCAGTCTTTTTTTTCTTCAGGCCTGCTGAGTAGGCCTAGCAAGGTTTCAGCCATCTTAGTCACTTGAGGGATGCGGGGGGGGGCAAACGTTGCTGCTGACAGTCAACGTCGTTTGCCTTGTGTGTGACTACGGCCACTGGCCAATAACAGCACACTGACTTGGCTTGGGGATTACCCTTTCTATCCGTGGTCTTCGCATCTTCCTTCTTGTCCACTTTCAAAGGACTGCGGAGAGCAACACCATATAGGCCTCAGTGCCTTGGTGGTGGATGAGTCCGTAGCAAAAAAACTGCAAACGTCAAATGCTCACAAAGTCGGAGTTGCAACCATTTCTAGCTGCATAGCAGTGCTAAAACTTGCATTCCATCGGTAAAAGATAAGTGCACTTGGTCAAGAGTTATACAACTTGTTTAATCAAATCGATAATATTAGCTTTCAAAAGCTATATTCTGCCGTCCTACAGTGAAAATAGACTTTGTATCTTTCTTTTAGAGTAGACAAGTGGGGTTGTTTCTATGAAATAAAGATATCACTGTCTAATAATATTTTTGCTTCAAAACATGAAGCCGACTGAAACTGGCTAAGGGCTGTAAGCTGTAATTAAACCCGAGCAAGATGACAGGAGGCATGTTATGGATTTCACAAAACCGTGTCTCGCAAGTGTCCATTTGCCTAGTGACGACTTGCTGTGCTATGCTGGTGTTTCAAAAATCAATGTTATGAATAATCACATTTGAATACAAGCGCTAAACACAAGCTATATCCGACCACTTGTAATTTTGGCTTGTTTTTTAGCCTTTCGTTTCCTTTTAAATGTTCATCAAGAAGAATACATGAAATCTATCATGACGGCAGGCATAAAAGTTCTTGTATCATCCCCTGGGGCGCCTAATACCTTGGATGAAGAGCCAATGATTTTCTCTCCAGGAGAAGCTGTCACTGTTACAATTACAAACGTAAATGATAAGTTGTAAATAATTTCTAATGTTAATATTCTAAGCAAACTGTTCGCTGCTGTAGTCGACTGTAACTTATGGCGGTGAACCAAATATGTCGTTGTACCTGAACAGACATGTGAATAATTTCATTATTGAGTAAAATCCTTTATCCAGGCGAATTTAATTTAGTCGTAGAAACCGCAACATGCAAACTCAATACCAAACACAGTTCAGAATTAGATGCCGAAATAGGCCGTCAAGAAAGGAAATCTGTCAAACGTTAACCACTTGATATATTAACTAAATAGTTTAAACATTTGTTGTAATGCTGCGTTCTGTGCTGTTTGTTAATAATTTCATAAATACAGATTTCCTGAAATCGTTTCACCTGCTTAAATATGTGCAGCAATATGAGGATTAGCATTTGCCAAATTAGTTGGTTAAAATTCCTAATGACCTTTGATTTGCTTCTCCTCTGAAAGTGGAACAGGAGTTAATGCAAACCAAATTTCCTTTCGGATAGTAAGAATCAGTCAAGTAATTAAACGCAAACAATTTGTTGCAGCAACATTTCACAAAACTGGAGGCTCCGTACAGCAATTGTTCCAGAAATGATGACTACGCGGGAATTCTTGGAAATATGGAAAGCGTAATTGTAGCATTAATGTCATCTTTATTACACTAAACAAAGACAACAACGTCTTAAAACCGCGGATTTTGGTACTGCATTATAAGCAAATCTTTAACAATTTGAAAAATTGACGAATGGCTCTGTTTGATTTCAATGATAAAATAAGCATATGGTGCTTAAAAAACAAGAACTGATCCTGTACACTGCTAGTACAGGATTTTTCAAACAGCCGGATTTTTTTGAAGTGTGCTCTGCCTTGAGCAGAACTGTCGAAACGACAGTAGCTGTCGGAATGTTTTTACGGAAATCAGTTTTCTCTAAAATTTAATCCTGCATTAGGCGTTTTCGACTTTGTAAATAGCTATTTTTAAAAAACTAAAAGGTGATGAAACAATCCAAGAAATTTAACCTCGAATCGACTCATGTCAAGATAAAAGTCTGAACCCACAGAAACCCTGTCAGAAAAAATTTTTCCTTACTACGTTGCGGATCCTTTCCTTTAGCAAGTACTTCAGCAGTCATGAAATGTTTATAATATGTATATATGCATTTCAGTCATCGGAGTTGTAGCATATAGCCTGGGTGTACTTGGGAGAGGGTCCTCCTGGCTTTTCTCATAAATTTAGGCTGAAATTTGTGTGTATAGAGCATCCAGTATCCACAATACGCGTATTAATCGAAAACTGACGACAAGAACAACAACAACAACAACAACAAGTTCGTCCTAGATCTAAGTACAGACAACGAGCACACTTTTCGGTATACACGGACTCCAGAACTCTCAGAACCTCCAGCATACACCTAAAACTAGGGCAGTAGAGGATCAAATCTTCTGAAAAAATTTCATAACCCCCAAGACCCCCCATCAAAAATTTGAAACTTAGTATATGTAGTCACGGATCAAATCTCTTCGCAGAGTTAAGAACCCCGAAGAACCCTGAGAACCCCCATGAAAAAATGAAGCTAAACATAGCTATAGATCAAATCACTACAAAAAACTAAGAACCACCAGAACACCAAGAACCAAAAGAACACCAAGAAGCAAAAGAACACCAAGAACCTCCATTAAAATAAAAGCTTCAAGAAAATCAAGTGGTGGATCAGAACGCATCAAAAAGTGACTTTTATCTTGGCATGGACCCTTGAGGCTTGTTTTGTAGTCTGTAGGTCCAACATAATATGTAGTACTACTACAATGTGACTTAGTAGATTTCAACCGGATCATTTGTGTTATCTGATTAAGGTAGTCATTGCTTATTGCTATAACAGTCAAAACTGGAAAGCGGGCATCTTTTAATTTTTGAATTAGAAATCTTGAGACACGGAAACTACTGAAATCCTTCATTAACAGAATGCAGTTTGTTCAGCAAAAATTCGATTTGAAAAAATTCCTTTATCAGGAAAAAGTGCCCGATTTTGCAAACGTTTGACTACGATAATATAATATTCGCCATAAAGAAGCAACTTTAGTCCTTTAAGTTATTTAAATTTTAGATTGTTGAAAACCGTCTTAGCATCAAGACAACTTTAAATAATCAGTTTTTAATCATCAGCATTTAAAGGGTTTGATAAACATTCTATCTCTAACCTGTCGCAACTTCCATCCGCAATGGAAAAAATGTCTAATTCATAACATTTTGTCTCGAGGTTTTGACAAAAGCAATGAACACGACTATTCCCCATTTTCCGTGCTTAACTCATGCAGAACAACTACTTTTATGCAAAACTACTTAACACGGTCGGAGCTAGAATTTGAAATAAAAACTTATCTAAAGTCTTTTATAAAGTCTGAAATAAAGTCTAAAACAAAGTCATAGAATGTCTAGACTTTGCGCCAAACACTGACATATGCCTAGTTTATACTTGTCCGTTTGGCCGACTGTCCGTTTTGGGCGTTTGGGCGTGCGAAAATGTTCAACACTGCTCAACTTTTCTTACGCCCAAACGGACACCCATACGGACAAACGGACAACTTCATTTCAATTGAGTCTACGCCCAAACGGTCAAACGCCCAAACGGACAAACGGACAAGTATAAACCGGGCTATAGTCAGCCACAGCATTGGTGTGAATTTGTTCTTGTAGTATTTACTATTCTGCTGAGTTGATGTTTAAAAAGTATAACCGTGAATCGTGCAATAATTTTAAAAAATAAATACTCAGTTCGCATGTGGAAGATTAGAATCTAATCAATAATCACTCGGAATTTAGTTGCGTGTTGTAATCTTGTATTCACATATTTTGTCACGTGCCCTAAATGATTTTTGCGGCTTATGTGGTTGTTTAAGTATTCGAAAGTTATTTTGACAAAAGCTTAAAAATTAGCTTTTTAAATAACTCATCCGCCACACAGCTGGCATTTCGCTATAATCCTATGGTATACCCAAGTAAACGATCAGCAACAAACCATTATGCCATAAGCCTTAATTACGAGGATATTAATGCAATGCCATGTTACAGGATTGTGTTAAAAGAGCCAAGCAAAGATTGTTTGTTGAGCTCTGTGGGTGTGGGTACCCGCATTATCCTATTCCAAGCGATGTTTCTCCATGTATCATGGAAACCCAAGGTAGCTGATTTGCAACAATTTAAACTATGTTTCTGTTGTACTTTCTCTGAAAAGAAGGTGCAAATATTTTGGGACCTAGTGTTTAGTTAATGTATTCATGAGATTGCATACTACAAATCAATTTTGATTATACACAGTTTCTTGAATTATTAAAACTTAACTACTTCGATTTTTCAAAATGTCCGAGCCGGCATCAGTAGCAGTAAAACAGGTTTACATTTTACTATCGGAGCAAGTCGTGGTTAAATGTATAAAATCGCTACGCCACCATTTTGTACTAAAGTTTATGTTATCATGTTAAGTAAAAAGACACAAACTGTAAACCAATCAAAGACACTTGAGGATCTTTTGCAGGTCCTATTACTGATTTTCGTCAAATGAGTTTTTGTTGTTGATCCTACGTTTGTCGTTTTCCCTGAAAGGTAGAAAGATGTCGACACTGCTAGATCAAGTTAGGGATAAGCGTAAGTCATAATTTCTCAAAATTTGAAAGTCCGAGAGCCGTTCCATTATTTTCTGTGCTATATTTCTTAAATCAGTCTTCGCGCGATTAAATGAACACGTTCTCTGAAGTTAAATAGGTGCAAATTTTGAGTTTTTTCACTTAAGAGAACGTGTTCACTAACACGTGAATGTCTAGTACCATTAAGAAGAACATCTAAGTTACATTTTACATTTTTTATCGTCACGTTTCCAGTAACATGAATATTCCACTTTTAGTCATATGTTTGCAAAGAAGCATGCACAAGGTGATGGACGACAGGGAAATTGAGAATACTTGCACACAGTCCTGCAGGTGAGGCGTATTGTTACTGGT
Source organism: Trissonchulus latispiculum (assembly GCA_030248195.1). Taxonomy (NCBI): domain Eukaryota; kingdom Metazoa; phylum Nematoda; class Enoplea; order Enoplida; family Ironidae; genus Trissonchulus; species Trissonchulus latispiculum. Next base: position 68,908 of record JASAND010004376.1, on the reverse strand, counting down.
ACAGGTGACATCTTTCTCTCAGAATTAACCATTAATAGGTTTGGATAAATTACGTGTTTAGAAATAGTACATTAGATATTGCATACCTTCAGGGTGCTATATCCATAGCTACTTCCAGTGCACTTTTGATAATCTGCTTCATTTTTAAAACTAATATATCTGTCTCATGGGCAGCTGGAAGAGCTTCTTTGATTTTAGCTTAGATTCGTATACAGTGGTTACATCAAGACTGAAGTTCCCAGCAAAAGGTTTTCCTGTAAGTTCAATATAAAACACTTTTTATTATTGTGAGGATTTCTAATGCTAATTTGCCTGGTTCTTACTTATCCTAAATATTTTTTCCTCAACTGACCTATTCCAGCAGAAAAGTCTAGCACAAGATATCTCAATAAAGATCCCGTTCTAGACAATGTTGAACAGGTTCAATTGAAACTATTCCTTATCTCTCGATGCTATGTAAATACTCTTGTCAAGTTCATGCATTTCAGATATCGGATTGTAAAGAACATGACGATGAATGCAGAAATGAATACGGGTTTGACTTTAATTCTACCGACGTTTGTGAAATGAACTGCAGTTCTAGAAGATTATCTCGCTTTCCTTTATTTTCTTTCATCTTCTTCAGAAGCAAATTTCTCAAGCCTGCAAATGCGAAAAGAATTGTTTATATCCAGAAATCTTTAATTTTAGGCGACAACATATTTTACTGGAAATAAGTTTCAAAATCTTGTGACTATTGAACTCACAGAAATTGCGAAAATTCCAGTAAGTAATAACTAGATTAGCAAGTAATAGTCAGATAGTTTATGCTGAATTTGGTAAGCTTAGCGTCCACATTCAATAATGAGTGTATATAAACTTATATAGACTGCATCAGCTATATGAGCTCAGTTTATATATAATTTCTTTTAAAAGCGCTAATAACAATATTGTCAAATTGGTATATTGTTGTTTGGTAATTACGTTATTTAATGATCGTCAACTATATTCCGTGTTCCAACACCAGTGTTTCGTCGAAACTGTCGAAAATACTACATACTACTAAAGGAGAAATATTGACGCTTAAGCTGAAATATTTTGAGCAATCTAGTTTTCAACCCGTTTTTCTGCTTTATTTTCAAACACTTTGGCCACCAAAGCTATTTCCTTCCACTTGACCAAATTAGAGAATTTCTTTTATTTTAGGCCGAAAAACTCCTAAGCTGTCTAGGCAACTTTATGTCCGTTTTCCTGGGTATGAGCTTCAGCAGTATTTTGGAACTGATATTCATTTTATGCTCTGTTTGCCAGAAGCCAATGAAATAAATGTGACCAACACGAATCGATAAATTTATAAAGGTTTATTGCCAGACATAACATACGGCCGGATCCTGCGGGGGTTGTCCTGAGACAATTCTATATGGGCTTGCACCTTGAACTCAAAGTTTTGAGGGCGCTTGTTCCTAGTAACTGTACCTGTAACCTAATAAGTAATATAAATTTACAATTTCTAATAAATTTGCAGCAAACTTATCAGTTATTAGAACAAATTCAAAATTTAGAACGAGATTTTGTAGACATGAAAAAATGTTAGTAAATATTTCGGTAAAGCCGGAAATGAGTCGAAATTTATGTGTAAAAACCTATTTTTCCGGCCATTTCTGCTTACCCCTTGTCCAGTTTTAATACTCCTTCCCTCTGATTACATGAAATATGTCAGACCTGGGAGATTTGACCCCATTCTCCCGTGTCAATCTATGTTTATAGGAGTAAATAATGCTAATCATATTCACCAACATTATTGCTATTATAATAGCTTGCATGTTACGGTTAGACTTTGTCTGTACCTGCTACATAAAGAACATGGGGGTATTTATTATATATGATAGAAATCTTTATTATTTAATCTTGGATTTCAAGAATCGTTGCTTTTGTATATTTTATATGGTAAACTGCTCTTTGCATTAGGTAAGGATTTACTTCCTTCACCAGAGGTCGGGATAAAACTCTAACTCAACGTGTTCACAATTATAGATTAATCGATAATCATAGTTATTTTTCGTGTTTGAGATGTTCCAATTTTTGCATTTGTGATTTTGAGATAAATAGATCAGAAACAAATCAAAATGTGTTGGATCTTGAAAAAGTTAAAAATTTCAATATACAAACGCTCACCATGATCCTGTTTCCAATATTTTGGATTAAGTTTTAATATCGTAAATATAAAAGTTTTGGAACTATTAGATACTATAACACTACATATGTGAGCATCTGTTTTGCGAATTTCAATGTCTGTATTTCGAAATCACCGGCTCCGGATAACTAAGTTTACTGTATTCTGCTAAACTTAATATTAGTGCTTAAAGCAAAAATTTAAAGATTAACAAATCTTTCATTTCCTAGGTCAAAAACAAAAAATCCTATTCTGCGGCCCAGAAAACCTCTATATACAACTTTTCAGCAAAATTACAGACGAAAATTTTTCGGTTCTCCTTGGTTTCCCGTGCGACTCGAAACATCCATTGAAAAATTTTCGATATTTGAATGCAGCGTGTTCGAAAACATACCCATAACAAATTTCAGCTAATTTGGTCAGGTTTGCGGAATCTGGGCCTGGGGGGGGGGGTTCTGAAAAGATCCAAAGCCTAAAGCTAAAACTAACTATGTAACTTAATACAATTTTGTTCAATATAAAATATATAGTTAATCATTCAATTCACTAGTGAGAAGCTTTAACTTTTAAATTCTTATAATATAGTGAAACCTTTGAACATTGCTGTAGCTATTAGGTTACTGTTATAAATAATGCTTCAACATCTTGTAATCACCTTTACAGTTAGAGAATCTGATGGGGCCCAAACTATTGACCTTGACGCCACTTCTCTTTAATACAGACCAACGTCTCAACAACAGAGCAATTAACGGATTAATTTTCTCTTCCAATTGTGGGGGCCCCACCAGATTCGATACAAGTCAAATATTGTATATGGCATTAATATATAGCTGTCTGATGCGACAAAAATGTTGTTCCTATTATTCTTGTGTTGGACCCTTCTGTCCAATATGGGCAAAGCTCTCTGTCGAGTGGATATGGAACAAAATTCTGGTCTGTCCCACATTATCCCACCTCTCAACCAGTTATCAAAATTTTATATTTTGATCAATCCAGCTAAAATTTGGCATGCCTAAGGTTTTCTTCCGCCCTCAATCAAATATCGCATATATTTCTTCGATTTCGCGAAATTCAGTTTTTTTTTCGATTCGCAAAGGAGGACCAGGAAATCAAGAATGTTTTGTCTACTATTTTGCTGAACAGTTGCAAATGAGGGGTTTCTGTGCAGCAGAACATAATTTTAGATTGAATGTTTTGTTAGCTCGGCATAAATTAAATTTTCTAAGCTTAATAAGACGTAAGCTTCAACTGAGCTAACGAAAATCTAATAACGGACTTCAAATTAGTTTTCCGCGACCCAGAATACCCTACATACAACTGTTCGGCAACAGCAATGTCGGCACCAAAATGTTTTTCGGTTTTGGAAAATAATTTAATTTCACGATATCGAAGAATTTTCTGATATCGAAGAATTCTTGTGACTCATGTGAAAGAAAGCATATCCAAAATAAATTTCAACCCGATTGGTCAAATTTAAAAAATTTAGAACTTGGAAATAAAATGGGAAGGACCCCAGAAATTCTGAGTCACCGCATTTAAAAAGCAATTTATCAACAAACGTTACTTTGTCTTAATTCAATTAAGGACAATGCTGGGACAAAAAAGGATTAAACATTTACGTCAATTTAAAAACAATACCATTCCAGTGGAGGCGTAAACTTGAACCGTCGAACTTTGAAATTTGGACACAGATTTAGAACATTTTATTTGGAACAGGATTTAGAAAAGCACCGGAAACAATTATTCATTCTTATAGTCCGCACATAATAAATAAACATGGTGTTATCTTACGTGAGGGTTTTTCATCAACTCGCAGAGGAAGTACCGTTTGTTAACAACTTCATAGGGATGGACATTACGGCAGAGATTTTCCGCCCATGAAGGTAACGGATATCCAAACGCTAGAAAATCAATCAAATAAGTTTGAACTAAGAGATCAGTCAAGTAAACACTTGACCCTATTTCCAGCAGCAGTCTTGCAGCCAAACTTTTGTTGCTGGCATGTTCAGTTAAGCGTCCTAGAAAAGGAAGCGACTTATTTCGACCCCATCCAGATTGGATCAGTGCAGGCGAAAAACCAATACCCACGAAGGCCTTTCGCAAATTCTTTCTAAAGGATACGTCATGAGAATACTTGAAAAATCGAGTGTAGTCCTGATAGTGATTCTGGAAGTCACAAAACCAGTATTGGGGTAAGAAATGGTGAAATTGGGCAAACGGTTCCTTGTAGTTAGACATTGAAGTTAGTCGAATACTTTGATGATTTCGTTCAATGAAACACCTAAACGGAAAAGAAAGAAACAAGTCGAAAACCCGTAATGTCTTGAAATTGGCTACGCAAGCGCAGTGTCCTCAATCTATGTTCGACTGTACCAAATTGACACATTCATGTACATGTTTGTACAAATCATCACAATTGTTATAAAAAAACCTTAAAATTCCAGGTTTTTTAGAATACAACAACTGAAAAATAAAAGACAAATTAATGTACTTGTGCATTATGTCACTTCGCTTACGTATAGTTGTGACCACAATCATAACAGGCTGATGGAAGTGTGACATCAAGTTGACCTTCTGGACCGCATTTGTTAATCCACCCCGATATAAACCGATCAATTGGTTTTCGAACCAAAACCCACTTCTGCCACATCTGACTTGACCAAATGTGACTATGATTTTCTGGGTCGTACTTTGCCAACTGAACCATTAAATAAACAATAAAGAAAGTTCACGCATTTTTGGCTGTTAAACGTGTCTTCCTGATCCTGATATAGTCTAAGACTAAATCAACGGACTAACTAGTGAATACATGTTTTCGAATATCTAAGGGCGGCATGGCTTTGGTATTAAGAAGGAATAACTATGTAGTAAGTGCAGCCTTCCCCAAAAGCTCTGCTCCATCAAGTAGTCACAAAAGGGTTTTGGCAGAAAACTAAGCTTAAACAGTTAAGGGGGGGGGTCCATTTCTTGGTCACTTTCTCGACTTTCTCCGATCTCACTGATTTTTACATATTTTAATGTCAAACGGTATATTTTAGCGAGTTTTTAAAATTAAAGAGTTAAAATTAAATTTCTTATCAGTTCAAATTTTAATATTTCAAAAATTCATTAAAATTTTTTAAAGACCTAATTTAAAATTCTGATTCCAACAAATCACAGCTCTGAAGCATGGAATTAATATGATATAAAGCTTGAACGGATACATTTTGCCATTCGTGAGATTTCTCTGGCGCACGTGAAAAAGTGACAACTTTTGTAATTTCCTATGTTTAACTACACATGAAATCTTAAATTTGAGGTGAAATTACTCGATAACCGTAAGACTTACAACTTTAATTTTAAAAACTCGTTAAAATATACCGTTTGGACAATAAAATATGTAAAAATCAGCGAGATCGGAGAAAGTAGAAAAAATGACCAAAAAAATTTACCCGCCCCTCAATTACGCTTTTGTGCGAAAAACTGAAGCAACAAGGCAGTGAATATCGCCTAAAATAATCTGAAATGAAACACAGTCCAGATATTTTGATACTGCTGATCACTCACACGATCGATCACTAAAAACATCTATACAGTCCTTACATTTTCAGCTGCTAGATGTATTCTGCTGATGTCTTTGGCAATATTGGGAACAGCAATCCCTTGTATAGCTAAAAATAATGCTCGTATCTAAAACATTAAAAACGCCGTGAGGAATAAAAGTGTTTATGTTATGGATTATAGAGCAAAATTAGTACCAAAACTTTCGCGTGAATCTAACTCATGATTAACTTGGAAAATTAGAAAGTTGGTATTACAATCGATAATCTAAAGGTGAGCACTGAAACTTATAGTATACGAACCTGGGTGCACATATTTTTAGGTATCCAACAGAACAGCAACTTGGCTTGTTCATCTACAATTGGGGTAACAAAGAACGGTTTATCAGCGGCCGGAAATGTTGAAGAGGCTGGAGGCAGAAAGAGACTTCTGACAAAGCGTGCACCAAAATAGGATGAATTGATATGAATCATGCGCTTACCATCAAGTTTAATCACTGAATATTTCGGTCGATGGCAATTGTATCTGACCAAACTCAGCAAAATAAGCACAGAAAGCGCAACTGCAATTAACTTAGGAGCAATATTGTATTTCATGGAAATATGATAATAGGCTGTTACAAGAAAAATTCTCCTACAATCTATGAAGAGCAAATACAGAGCTTAAAACAAATCATTTTCCTACTGTTTGAATGTCGCAATGGCGACAACGAAACGAGCTGATAAGTTCAGAGTGTGTGATCTTTAGTTTTAACAGGTTTAATGAGTATTAACTTGACTAAAAATTCAATTTTGAAACTTTATTAAAAATTCACTTTCGAAGCTTTCATAATCGAAGTGTTCCTTTTCTGATTTTAAATTTCAAAGGTAAAGAGATTGGAAATAGTATCATTATTATTATTTCGGTTTTTAACTGTCATTAAAGTACTCTCAATTTTCGAAATCAAGACATGTGACATCTAACTAGAAACTGTATGTTGCCAAAGAAAACCGAAGGGAATTCGCTGTTATTCAAAAGCCGAATTTTACATGTCACACAAGTTCACAGCATAAGAAGAACAAATAAACCCTTTTAGTGAGCCAGTAGGCAACTACATAAAATTGGCAAATTTGACATGGAAACCCCGATAATCGTAGACACCTCTTATTAGAAATGCACAGCTTTCCCAAATTGGCTAAGTCTAGAATCCTGCAATTATTACCAACTGACTAAACCAATCTCTTTATTTCACGCAAGATTGTCGTTTAAATCTCGTCTTTATCACCGATTCCAGACATTATACTGCAATAATCGAGTGCGTACGAATTTTAAAATATCTGGAAAATCCGAGATTAGTAATCGGGTCTCATTCAAGATTAAATCAGGGTCCAGTACTAGGGCTACTGTTTACGGTGGTCGATTCTGATATCTGTCATCTGCCTCTCCAAGGACTCTATTCAAAGGGGAAAATGAACCATCCAGCTCTACCTATTTTCAGTTCAAGTTCAGGGATAAACTTAATTCTGCGAAAAGCTTTTAGTCAGCCAGACCTAGAATTCCAATATTTATTAATTCTGGCATACAACATGACACTGCTGATTCTAAGTGTTCACCATGAGCACCAATATGACAATTTCTAATTTTTTCTAATTCTAATTTATTGCCAGCCAACAAAATTCACGAATGTAACAAGCAAAACAACTCACCAATATTTAGTATCAATAACATCAAACTACATCAATAACAAGTACAAATTCATGTTTCATCGCATCACGTTATTGACCGACGATGGTCGAGTTGGGCCTATTACAGACTGCAGATACTCGACCACCAGCTTCCACAGTAAAAGAAAAATGTGAAACATTTCGTTTGAAACTAGCCAAAGACGGACTTTGAACAATTTCAAGAGGCTAGATATTTAGTATCAATAACATCAAACTACATCAATAACAAGTACAAATTCATGTTTCATCGCATCACGTTATTGACCGAAGATGGTCGAGTTGGGCCTATTACAGACTGCAGATACTCGACCACCAGCTTCCACAGTAAAAGAAAAATGTGAAACATTTCATTTGAAACTAGCCAAAGACGGACTTTGAACAATTTCTAGAGGCAGGGAATTCCAAAATTTGACACTTCTAACACTAAAAAAATTTTTGCGAACGTCTAAACGAGATTGGGTTGAACACAATTTGAGTGGGTGTCCTCTGGTTATTAATAAGTTACTGAAACTAAAAAAATCGTCAAAATTTAAGTCAATCAAATTATTTACAATTTTATAAACCAAAACTAAATTTTTATATGTGCGCCTAGTTTGCAGGGTTGGTAAATTTAAATACAGCAATCGTTGCTCGTAACTTAAATTACTAAATCCTGGTAAGCGTCGGGTGAACAATCTTTGCACCCTTTCAAGCATAGTAATATCCTTTTGCAAGTACGGGTTCCAAACTTCACTAGCATATTCCAATTTTGATCTAACAAACGTATTATATAACTTAAGAAGAAACGAAACAGACTTATACTGGAAGTTTTTATAAATTAGGTTAACCATTTTGAAACCAGATTTCACTAGGTGCTCTATATGCTTTCTGAATTTTAAATCAGGTGTCATCAATAACCCTAAATCTCTAATTTCATTTGCGCAATTTATTAGGTTTGGGCCAAACCAATACCCAAATTTTTGATTTCCATGTCCCAAGAAAAACATATTGCATTTTTCAAAAGCAACTTTAAGATTGTTTGCAGAAATCCAATTTGTAATGCTATTAATGTCAGATTGTATATGCTGATGACTTATAGCAGAATTATAAGCCAAATAAAATTTCGTATCATCTGCGAATATTTTTGCAGTCATAAATTTCAGACAATCTTCAATGTCATTCATAAATATAAGAAAAAGGTGAGGCCCAAGAATGCTTCCTTGAGGCACTCCTGAAGTTATATTTGTCATTTTCGATTTTACTCCATTTATTTGCAAAAATTGGTAACGATTTTGTAAATAACTTTTTATCCACTGGCATAACTTTCCGCTTATTCCGTATCCTTTCAGCTTTGCTAAGATCAATTTATGGGACACTGAATCAAAAGCCTTTGCTATGTCGAGATATAAAATATCTACAAGTTTCTTAGAATCAAGAGATTTTGTCCAATGATCGAGAGTTTGTAACAATTGGCTCACAGTGGATCTTTTGGCTCTAAATCCATGTTGATTGCACGATATTAATTTATTAACTTCTATAAAACGTATAAGTACTTCATCCAAAATAGATTCCATCAGTTTTGCACTCGAACACAGAAAACTTAAAGGCCGATAATTTTTCAGAGCATGTTTATCTCCTTTTTTTAAATACCGGTGCCAATTTAGCAATTTTCCACTCATCAGGCAAGACTGAGTTTTCAAAGGAATACTGAAATATTTGTGAAAGTGGATAAGCTAAGGTTTCCGTAAATGTTACTAAAAACCACTGTGGAATACCATCTGGACCAGTACTAAGTTTAGGCTTCATTTTCTTTAAATGCTCTAACTGAAGTCACAATGATTTAGCTTAGAATCAGTCCTCTGCTGAAAGTTAAAGTCTGTGTCATCATCTACAGAATATACGGATGTAAAATAATCATTTAATGCATTTGATTTAGTGAGATCATCAGTGATCAACATATTTTCATCATTTTTAATCACTGGGATTTCAGACTTTGGCGTCATATTAGACTTTACATATGACCAAAACTTTTTCTCATCTCCAGACTCTAAAATTTTTCTCTCTACGGTGTAGACATCTTTTCGCTTCATACTACGAGAATACTTTGCTGCAGCAATCCACCTTTTTTTATTATTCAAAGTCGGTTTTTTACGATATAATTTATGCAGACTCTTTTGTCGCTTATGTGATTTTATTGTTGCTATTGACCAGTTACATTTATTGTTTGTTAAACCACATAAGGGCACATAGAGTGCAATGATTTCCAAAATTTTAGTTTCAAAAGCAATCCATTTACTATTAATATCAGGTGCGGCTGCCAACAGATTTGACCAGTCGATAATTTGCAAAGCATTACAAATGGCAATACGATTTGCTTTTCTGAAATTGAAAAAGGTTTTCTTTTCCTTATCTAATTTTAGCCGAAAAGGACCAAGTTTTCCTTGAATTTTAAAATGATCAGAAGTTGAAAAAGGTTCCTCTACAGATATATTGGACAAAAAAGCATCATTACAAAATACGAGATCACGTTGGTTACCACGAATATGAGTTTTTTCCTTCACAAGCTGAGTAAATCCTAACTCAAGCATTTTAGTGTAGAATTCACAACTTATATTACAGGAAGGTAATTGGCCTTCTGACCAATTCATATCCGGTAAATTGAAATCGCCTAAAATAGCGACGGGATAAGGTTGATTGCTGTGCGCAAGTGTGTCAAGCTCGGTACATAAAGCTTGTACAGACTCCTTAACTTTAGCTGACGGTGTTCTATATATCAGCCAAAACTGGACAACAACCTTGCCGTTTTTGACTAAGTTCACAGATAACAATTCGTAAAACTGGTTTGCTACGGACTTGTACAAAATTCCTTTCAGAGTTTTAGGCACTAAGATCATCACACCCCCTCCAAACCCAACTCGATGTACATCGTCACAACGGTAAATAACGTGATGCTTCAAAAAGTTCAAAAAACAGTCACTATATCCGCTATCAAAAAATGTTTCTGTACTCAAAAACACAGTATCTGGCATAGTATTTGCTAAATAATTCAATTCAATCAGTTTGTTGCGTAAACCACAAGCATTGAAATATTGGAAATTTATCCAAAAGTTTTCACTCTTCTTTTGTTGGCAAGCTTTTACTTTCCCCCCATATTTTGCTTTTCACCCCCATTAGTACCATCTACAACATTTGCATCATCTTCAGAATTCTCATTCTTTTTCTTCAAAACCTTCACAATTTTTGCGTTGCGCACCTTCAGATCTTTCTCCCCTTCCTGCTCTTCTCTTCTTTTGATTTCCTGTCGCAGTCTGTAATCCCGCTCCCGTTTGGTTCCTTAGCCGTTTGGTCTGGGCGGACAAATGGTTTGAATTTCGCTGAACATAAACTTTTGTCGGCCTGCATAAAAGCAGTGGCTTTGCTGAGGAAAAGGCGGCGCTCAGCCACCAAACGATCCCCGAAACAGACCTTAAGAATACGTCCCCGATCAGGGTCACACTCTCCGTTAATGCTCTACGGTACATATTGCACTGCATTCTAGATGTGAACCTCTCACAAACATTTGCCCAGTAAATCAAGCAATCTGCGGCACAAATAATGCATTCTAAAGCTCGAAATATAACCATGTTCCCGTTGTATGTTTGAGATATGAGTCTAAACATACAACGGGAAAGCATTTGAATTGTTTGGGTGCTTATGCATGTGCCGGGTGGCCACTAGATATTTGTCTGTTGGGGACCATGGTTAAGCTGAGCACAATTGTGGCACTGACCCTTCCAATCTATGGTAAGCTCCTACCCATCAACGCTACGTTCGGTCTAATTTCACGCCTAAAACGGTGGAATTTCGTAATTGTTCATCTAAAGAGCTGTACATCCTGACAGCTTCTAAGCTGAAGTTTAGGTGAACTGAACTGAACTGAGTCTAGAGACTTTCAATTTAGTGTGAGTTTCAGGTTCCGTAAGCAAATGCTACAGTTAAGCATGTTGCATCCCAAGCTCTGAGCCTAGCGATCTCTATCGAAAGAGCTACGACCGTGTCCACTTCATGAATGTTTACGGTGGACCCCGTAAGAAATCTTCTTTACCTGTCTTTGTTCGGATTTTTCGCAAGGCTAGATTTTGTCACCTTTGACTCTCCTCATCAGTCATATATGGTATGGCTCTCACGATGTCGCTTGGACGAAGTCGATACAATGGGAGGCTGGAAGAAGCCCATCCTGTGACTTCGGGTTATCTAACCAGCATTAAGTGCTCTTGCGAATAGCTGTAAGGCACAGCGTTTTCCATACTACAAGCGTCTAACACAGATCAGCTGCATCAGAATTAAACTTGGACGTGCGTCCATTTATCTCTGTTTTACAGTATATTTTTTCATATTTTTGTAATGAATGATTGCGTTATTTTAGACGAGCCAAGTGTCCAATACAAACAAACACAAAACTGAGCACAGATTGCTAAATTCTTGTTACAAGTCATTTGGGTTCCCATTCAATATAACGATCACACCCTCCATCACCGGCCAGAATAAATCGATAATAATTCTGAGCCAAAATTCCACCCCATCCGAATATTCCAGGAGGGTGGCGGTGGGCGGATCATCCAGATCGAATCCGGCTCGATAGGGGACGACTCGATGGACGCCCCGACGACGAACGGACAGATCCGATTTCGGGACTTTGGACAGAAGCTCCTGAATATAGTCATTGAATAGGATGAAAAAATCGAACATTGGTTCGCCTAAGCCAATCACACCTGCCTGGGCGTATTGAACTAGCTTCATTCCCAACTTCCTCTTAATAGGGTGTTCGTCCAACTGCTCAAAACACGACGTCTGAACTTGCAGTTCCCGTTTACCCTGATGTCGTATTTGATACCAATTAATAAAGTTGGTGATCAGGCAGGAATAGAGATTCTTTCTGTCCAGAAGGCGACCCCAGGACTTTAGGACCGGAACCAGACCTGCATACTTTTCATCACAAACATTTGATACATCAATTCTGTTGAAAACCATCGTCTTTGATTGCAGCAGTGGTGCAAGGGTTTGAGCCGGTCGACAATAAAATCGAAGAAGTCATCGGCAGTCTTTTCATTCTCTGTACCACTTTTTCCAGCTGGCGACGAATATAGAAAAACAGGCGACCATAGAGATCGTTTTGAGGCAGACTTTCCGACAGACAAATTCATGTTTCTTCAAGTGCTGTAACTGACACTCCTTTAAACAATAGATGACAATTGGCGCAGATCTTGAGCAAGATGGTGGAAATTATGTTAACTATAACATAAGTCAATTAGAATTTAAAATGGGCACTATAAGGAACACAACAGTTTTAGACGTGTGTCTCCTTAGCCAGTTGAAGCAGTGCTAGAGCTTTTTGATCCAGAAAGAGCAACGCTATGTATGAGTCACATACACTTGACTTTGAGTCACACATGGTTTGACAAAAAATTGACTTCTGTTGGTTTGCCAAAAGTCGAACCAAGTTTTGAGCTATTAGATAATTTTGTGCCAGCTGATAGTCCTTCAAGAGTACTCCATGAGTCACACTTTAGAATTTAATGAAATTTCAAAGAAAAGCTGACTCTTTAATTTGAATTACTAATACAAATACTAAGTCTAATTTGAAGCGTGACATGGTCCGCTCACCTAACCTGAGCAGTGCTGAGAATAAAGTGGTGGTTGACCCAGGAAGACACAAATTTTATTTTTCATTTTGCCATGTTTTAATTTGCCATAGAGTCACGACGAATATAATTTCCTGGACTTCCATATTTAAATTTAAATTTGCATTTTTGTACATGTACAGCCAGTCGTGACTGCGTCTGCTCACCGACAGTAGGGTGACTTTACTCCAAAAAGCAGGTTATCCCAGGTTGTCATAATATTTAAAATTGGGTAGAAGGTTATTTTTTGCACAGAAAATGAATGTTGTAGATTTGCGAATGGCTGTTACTTGTAAATTATCTCGAAAATATTTCTATTCCTAAATTACAGGACTAATTGTCTCTATTTTAATAAATTTGATGCATTTATTTGAAAATATTCTGATAAATTGATACCCTGTGAAAGCGCGGCAACCATACTGAATCCCACAACCCAAACCCAGCTGCAGAATAAGCAATAAAACCGGACGCGACTATGAGCAATACTATAAGCAATACAGCGACTGTCACATCACAAGTCCAACACCCGTCAAGCTTAGAAGAAGCGGATACTACCTTGTGCGTCTATCAAACGATATTGAGCACACCAACCAAGCAAGATTCCGCGGATTCGTTCAAGCTAGGTTTTGCCTCAAGATGATTCCACGAAATTGAGCTGGCATGGCCGGAATTGCGCTGTCCAGTTTTTGTCAAAACCAAATTCTAATTTCGTGGATTGAATCCTGCTGACTGGGACAAGGCACGCAATCTTTTTGCTGAATTGAGCTATGTTTTCGTGGAATTAAGCTTCGATATGGCTTGGACTGGGTAAGACACGTAAGTTTTAAACTTAAATGAACCAACGTTTTTGGATTTCAGCTTAAACGTTTCTTTCACTGTTCTTAGCCTTAAAATTATTTTAAGCTGGATCAGCTGGAAACCTGCTGCCAAGAATTACGTTTAACCAAATTCCACGGTATTAAGGGGGGGGTCGCTTTTTGGCCGATTTTTCGACCATCTCCTATTTTGCTCATTTTCACATATTTTGTAGTCCTAATGGGTCCCCAAAACAAGACAGGTGCGTTTTGCGTAATATTGCTTCAATCGTTCTGTAGAGGCCTTCAAAGGTTACCTCGACATGTGTTAAACATAGGAAAATGAAAAAGTTAGGTTAAAAAGTTTGTGGCAGAAAAATTTTTCGCTCTATGCAAGATACAGCGCTGCAACCTTGTTGTACATGTTAAGGACATATCAGAGAGTTCAAATAACCCTTCTGGAATAATTCTGTTGAGTGTCGCATTTTTGGCGATTTTTCAAAGTAAAAAGTTCGGAAAATTGGTGCTTTTTGTACCACGAAAAACAGGACTAGCAAAACATATTCGCCTGTCCTGCACGATTGGCAAAAGCTACAGAAATTGCTTATAGATAGTTGCACTCTACGCATACACAGAATTATTATGACAGTAGTTGCAAATTTCTACCGTTTGTAGTGCTCTCAAAAAACTTTGTAACAAAATGGGCTAATTTTGCCAAAAATCATCATTTTGCACAATTTTCACGTTTTTTTAATAATTTCTCACTCGTTACCCACTCGAAATTCACCAAAATTGGCATATAAAACTCTCAATGCCTGCCTGACATTAAGGTAAAGGCAAATGTTTAAAGGCAGAACTTTTCTGTCGTGTCGGCTCCTTTGATCTCTTCTAGGTCACAAAAGTCAATTTTTGAAATTTCCAAAATATATACAAATTGGGTATCATTCGATAGCTACTGATGAGCTGAGCAACTTTTCTAATAGAACTATGTGTCTGAAATGTAGTATGTGAAAGTTAGAGTAAGTTAAAATTTGAGGGCACAGTTAGCTGAAAAAGGCTCAGTTCACAATTGATGAATGTACTGTGAACGACTGGATGGATATTCCGGAGTCGTTTTAGCATTAAAATATTAGCCAACCCACAGAATTAACTTGCCATATTAGTTGACCAAAATTTCGCTACCGTTCTGTCTCAACATGACTTTGGAGGGCAAATCGCAGTGATTTTTAAGTTTTCCAACTTTATAGCTGAATATCTCTGTCACTGTTTTGTTTCGAATTCTAATGTTGTGTCTTGTTTTTGAGAACATATGTACCTATATTGTGTGTGAAAATGAGCGAAATCCGTGACTATTGATATCGACCCCCCCTTAAGCTGGATAGTGGGTATATAGATTTCCGCCATCCTAGTCACTATTGATATGCGGGGGGGGGGGTCAATTGTTATCAGTATATGATTTCGATTGCCTTGTGTGTGACTGCGATCACTTTAGCGTCGAGCTAAGGGGTCAATAACCGCACGTCAGATCTGCTTGGGGGGTCATGTTTTTTGTCCGTGACCTTCGTCTTTCCGCCTCTTGTCTGCCATTCAGCGGACCGCGGGGAGCAGCACAAAAAGGTCTTAGTGAGTACCTAAACTGTGCTAGGCACCACAATAAAAAAAGCTGGATCGGTAGGAATGCAGTTGGCTGGTTTTTGCCTCAAACAGATTCCGTGGAATAAAGCAAGCATAATTTTGATGCGCCCCATCCGCGGAATCTTGCTTGGTTGGTGTACTCAATATCTTTTGATAGATGCATTGAATCTTTCAGTCACCCATTGGGTCAAACCCAACCATTCCTTCCAGGCACCAACGAACGTGACACAACAATTGATAAGCGATAAGGTTAAACCTGAAGTCTCGAAAACAGATCGTATCGAAGACAGTCCGGTGCAACACAAGCCAGGTGGAATGTGAAAAAACCGTGGTGGATCTGCTGTTGAGAGGACTCGGTAGATTATAACTGAAGTTGCTACAGTTTGAACAGATATACCTGAAAGGGAGGTCAAATTTCATTGCCCTTTGTGGAGGCAAATTTCGGCACTCTTTGTGGCAGCAATGTTTCTTAGAGTACTTTTGAAAGCGAGTTTTAGGTGATTGTTGCGGTTTTTTTAACGGAAAACAGTTATGTTTTAGCAAAAACAACGTTTTTCGACGTTTGTTAGCAAAAAAACAGTGATTTCAAGTGAAAAATTCCTGCGAAGCCGTTTTGGAAATTCTGGTTGTAAAACCTAGTTTTTTGGGCAATTTTCTTACCCGTTCGGTAATTTGGGGTAATTTCGGGACTCCTTGTGAGCGACTTCGCCGCGGGGGAATTCCCCCTCTCCCCCTTATCCACCTGTGACCGCCATTGCCTTTGTATCCTGTGAAGCTGGGGTGCGTTTCACAAAGCCCTCTTATCTTTAGGAGCTCCTAAATTTGCAAGTTAAGAGCACAGTTAAGATTTAGCTGTTTCATGAAGGGCTCCTAGTTTAGGAGAGCTCTTAAAGTTCGCTCCTAAAATTGGAGCACGTTTTAGCACTCCTAAACCCCCTCCTAAGTTGAAACAGCACTGTTTATTGTATGTTTAGCCATAAATGTGATGCAATACGCAACTGTAATTCCAAGAAACACATTCTAAATAAATGCGATGGATTATATCATGAAATTTGTCAAGTTTAAAAAGTTTAGTTTTCGTAACTAAACTTACATTTTTATTAAGTATTAATTAATTAATTAAGGATTAATTATTTAGTATACGTGGCTTCAATTAAAATCAGTTAGTTATCATCAATTATCTTACGTTGAAATTACCAAAAATATGTGCGTGCAAATACAACGACCAACCTTGCTCCACTGTACAGACTCTATTCTGTGAAACCAAAAGGGATGTCTCTGACCTCTAGTCTGTCGACGTATCAGGGATTAGAGAAACCAATGTCTAAAGACAATGACCAAGAATCGAACGATAACTTCGAACAAAAAGTTGTTATTGAGAGTGGCAGATACAAGTGAAGTGGCCCTGGAAGACTGTAAACCCGACGATGATTGCAACCAATTGCCACAATGCAAAGTAATATAAAGAACCATTCGAACCTTGTGCTCTGCTGAAGGAAAGCTTAGAAGCATTGGGAAGTACAACTCCATTATCTAGGAGTTTTGGAGTTAGTTTTACTACAGAAGGTATTGAAACCTTTGTAAGAAATAGCAAATTGAACCTATAACTCGATTCCCTTCCTTCCTACCAAACCATTGCTTTGAAGATTAGGTGCGACTTATGTCTTGTGACAGATATTTTTCTTCTGCAAATAATCTTTAAATTTTTTGCTAATATACTGGGGCCCAGTTTTATGAGATCTCTTCGGATAGCCCAAAGTCAGAAAAGGATATCTCGAGAAGTTTGATAATCACAGTTGAGTTGACGTGGTTGCAAATCATCACTTCAATTCACCTGCAATGCTGATCAATGAGAACCACTAGATACTGCTTATGTGTTGGCGCTGTGGCAAATGATCCCATTATATCAGTATCAATTAATCATATCAATAGTTTTCCCATTGTTTTGTTTGCTTTAAAGAGACATCTTGCACTGAAAAAGATTGAGCATTTGAACCGATTTGCCACTTCCGTGGCAGATCCAGCAGTTTCGGACTAAAAATTGAACACCCTTGTTCATGTTGGGATCATACATTAACACGGGGTCCGATTCTGGGGGGGGTCTACCCCGACCTCGGCGAGGGGTCTACCCCTGAAAAATTCTAAACTTTTAAGGGGGTCTGCTCCGAAATTAACAAAAATTGCGAATTTTTAACGTTTTTGACCAAACATTAGTAAAAAATGACAATTTTTAGCGATTTTTAAGAAATTTTTTGAAAAAATCGCTAAAATTTGCTAAAAAATTACCAATTTTCAATGAAAATCGCTGAGGGGTCTACCCTTTTTTCCTTTCTGGACGAGAGGGTCTGCCCTTTTTTCCTTTTTGCTGAGGGGGTCTACCCGTTTCTTGTCGGGCTGGGGGGGGTCTGCACCCCCCCCATTCCCCCCCCCCCACGTTATCCTATGGTTGGGATACCAAGATTCTCGCAGCAGAGCTTTAGTTCTAGCAAGAGTACATAATAACTAAGAGTGTGACAAGCGCAGCACTCTTAGCTATCAGGCTGGGGACATCATCTGCACGATAACGGCCTTCCCCCCCACAAATTAGACCCTAGTGACCCCCCCACAAAGCAAACCCTAGTCTACCACCCCCCCCCCCACAAAACAGACCTTAGTGGATTTGACCCCCCCCCCACAAATCAGACCCTAGTGAAATGACCCCCCCATAAATTGGACCCTAGTGAAATGACCCGCCCCCCCACAAATCAGACCCTAGTGAAATCGACTAGGGTCTGATTTGTGGGGGTGGGTGGTTGACTAGGGTCTGTTTGGGGGGGGGGGTCACTGGGGCCTGATTTGTGGGGGGTAGGCCGTTATCGTGCAGATGGTGTCCCCAGCCTGATAGCTAAGAGTGCTGCGCTTGTCACACTCTTAGTTATTATGTACTCTTGGTTCTAGCAATACCAAATCTGAGCAATATATTTTAATATACAAGCAATAGAACCATTGGACCAAACAGTATACGCACGCTTAATTGTAATTTTCTATCACTTTTAATGAAATCAAACCGTCAATGTAATAATTTCTTCAAACCGTCAAAACTACAGAAACTAGTCCAATACGTACTGGACGCAGTTAATCACTTCAATTCCCACTCAATATATCGATCACTACCTCCACCACCGGCCAGAATGAATCGATAATAATTATGAGCCAACAATTCGTCTCCATCCGAATATTTCAGGAGGGTGACTGTGGGCGGATCATCCAGATTAAATCCGGCTCGATAGGGGACGATTCGATGGACGCCCCGACGACGAACGGGCAGAGTGGACTTTTTGACCTTGGATAATCGCTTACGAATGTAGTCATTAAACAGGGCTGAAAAATCGAACATTGGTTCACCAAAACCAATCACACCAGCATTCATAAATCGAGACATTTCCAGTTGGAATTTGTCCTTATCAGGGTGGGAAGACAAATCCTCCATACAAGAAGACTGAACTTGTAGTTCCAATTTGCCCTGATGCTGTATATCGTACCAATTGATAAAATTAGTGATCAAGCAGGAATACGGATTTTCTTTGGTCAAAAGGCGACCCCACGACTTTAAAACCGGAACCAAACCCAAATAGTTCTCGTCGCAAACATTTGATACATCAATACGATCAAAAAGGATTTTCTCTGATTGCAGGAGGGGTGCCAGGTCTTCGGCCGGTCGACAATAAAACCGAAAGGTAATGGGACAATTTTCCATCCTACGAACCATCTTTTCCAACTGTCGACGAATATAGAAGAATAGGCGACCGGTAAGGTCGTTTTGAGGCAAACCTTCCAAATCGCCTAACTTCATCACGTTTACCATATTCCATCCAAACATGGGATCTGAAGAATCTCTCAATGTAAATCCGTCTACGGAATCAAGTAGGCATTTATTGGGAGCATTGTAGTGATATGTTGGCATACCAAAAGGCAGAAGGAGTCCGTGATCACGAAATTTATTCCAACCAACCCGATGCCAAGGCTTCATGCTAAAATGTAAACAATACACAGAAAATCTATCATAGAGGTCCAAGAAAAATGTAATTGCTGTTCTTACAGTCGTGATGCAGAAAGTAGTGTGCCTTGGTGCCTGGCCAAAGCAATTCAGGACATGGACGACCAAGCGGTTAGGGCGCTACTAAGTCTAAATCGTATTCCCTTCTTCAGGATCACTCCCTCCTGCATTTCCAGAAAACAGTAGAAGCAAGATAACAAATCATTTGAGCAACCACAACATAATCTGTATATAATCCTATATCTGTATATAATATAATTATATATATATATATATGTATATATATATATATATATATATATATATATATATATATATATATATATATATAATCCTAGAGATTAAGCTTTTCTGTTGCTGTTGCCGTCTTCCTCCTCTATCACCGCTCACAGTTCCGGAACTGCAAGAGGCACGGTAGTGGGTTGAGTTCCATACTTTTACATTTACTAAAACAAAGAATTCCTGAGACTTCTGGTCCATCTGAAAAGTAAACTAAATCTATCATAAAATACATCATTACTTCACCATTCTCAAATCAACGAACTATGTTCAATACAGAGCTGGAAATGGGTCACGGTGTGAAGTTTGAGTCTATGAGAAACAATAAAATACTGTTGTCTTCTTTACGCTAAGCTAAAATCCTAAAAATACAGGTAACTACCGGTTATGTTCGATATCGGAGAGAATAGATGAACCTGACCAACTGCGACAATTGTGAAAGTTACAACGGTTTATTGAATAATTTCGGCGCAAGCTCAATGACAAATTAGCAAAAACATAAACTTCCAAATTAACCAAAGATTACACAAAAATTAACTATTAAGCACCAGAGTTGCCAATAGGCAACGACGAGCCCACCAAACCCAACACAACTTCAATGGGAATCCCCTGAATGTTACACCCGACTACGTTTGTCTAACTCCCAACCACAACTGCCATAGATTCTATCCCAATACGGCGAATAGCGAGTTATTAGCTAAATAACTTGTGAATTTAGTCAAAAGACAAGAAAAACATTAAACGTTCGTCAGAATTAATGTGTAAACTTGCTTAGGCTTAGCAACTCAAGAATAATTTATATCTTCCATGCCGGTGCTAACTTCACAACGGGTACCCGCTTGTACCCTCGGGTCGGGTAGGGTGTGGGGTCATCACGTGTAACCCGCGGGTCAGAGCTGGGTAAAAAGTGGGTCTGTGGAGGCTCAAAAAATTAGATTTTAGCATTAAAATTTCAAAATTTTTCTGCTTCGCCGAATTGACTATTTTTGTGTTTACTGTAATATTTGGCCAAAGTTATCTCTGCGTCCACAAAGCGATGTCAATATTATGAGAAACGAACAGTGTTTGCCATCTAGCACTGCTATGATTTCTAACCATATGGTAGGTTCAAAAATATATGCAAGTTAGAACGGTAGGTATACAATTTTAAAACAGATTGCAAGATTTCCTGTAACAAGCTCCGAAGTTTTAAACATATGTAAACAAACAATAACCACCGTCGACTCCTTAAAGATTATACTATTAACTCATTTTTTGTTTTTGCTATTTTTGTATTTTTTTACCTTTGATTTTAAATTCCAGAATTATAAAAGATTCTACATATTCAATTCAGTTGGTTTTTATCAAGCTGCAGTCATACTCAACTGGTTCAAACGCCTAACAATCTCCATTATCTTATTATTGGCAAAGATTTAGCCTTAGCACATCATTAATCAAAATTTGGTCATGTGTGTCAAATAATTCTCCGCGGGTCATGGGTGTGGGTAGGGTCAAGGGTTCGTGGGTGCGGGTCGGGTGCGGGTCACAAATTTTGACCCACTTCCAGCTCTGGTTCAATATTCAATATACGTGTTCCAGTGCATCCTTTACCAATAAGGACGTTAATAAGTTGCTTAACCCTACACTGCACATCACCGTACTCAGTATCACATATCAGTTCACATATGAACTTTCAGCAGTCAAGGGTCTCCGAAGCACCAGAAAAGTTACAAGCCGTCAAATATGGACAGAGTAGGAATTTTGCCAATCTTTCGTCGCACAAAATCAACTATTTCATTTCAATATGAAATAGTTAATTCTAGGACGGAATGTTTTTATATTTAGACACGTAAACGGAATTTTTGAATTCAGACTTTTAAAGCAAAACGAGATTTGGCTGGCAAGAAATATATTGTGAAGTTTGCCTCTACGAGAACAAATAAAGTACGTTGTCTTCTTTAAATTAAGATCAAACCCGAAGGTTACAGGTGATTACCGGTGGTGTGTGATGTCGGATCAATCCCCTAAGTAGACACTAAATAAGATAAAACGCAGCATTAATTTATTAATTAAATAATACAAATATCACTAACAAACCTTGGAATTAGGGTAAGCCATAATAATCAAGCGCATGTACACAATGACCCACCCATAGTGCAATCAAACATATATATAATGTATCTTATTTGCATATCTCATTTGCATAAGTACTAAGATTCACTAGTTCCTGCTAGAGCTATTCTCCACATAATACCCCCTCTTTTGAACCGGGCGACCTCGGACGGGATTGACACGATTAAACAAAAATGATAAAATGGAGCTACCCAAAGCTAAACAGTGTACTAGTATAGATAAAACTACCAGTTAACAATTAGGTACAAATAAAATGAAACACAGCTTCACAACAGGCTGGCCAACCTACAAATAAAACTACAAAGAACAGGATCACTACCTACGCACATTACTACTACGTATTCACATTACTATTACTATTACAGCACATGGTTACTACTACGAACTACAGAGAAACTAGCTACATTAACACCACATTGCTATTATTGATTACAACTTACTACAACACATGCTAGCTACAAAAACGACAGTTTCTACATATTTCAAAAGATACAAGATCCCGACCAAGGCAGCGCGGGACACAAGAGGTTGTATTGTGCAGCGAGCACCAATGAAAACAAAAATGCTAAGAAATAAAACCAAAAAACAAACAATACAGAATTGCAACCATGGATGATATATGTAACATTAGTAAATATTTACAGAAAGGATAGCAATACAGAACATAGCTTCAAATTTTGGCAAAAACTTAGTACAATTAACAGCTGAATACCTATTTCAGTTACAACGGTTAAGCCGAGGTAGCGGGCACCCCAATGAAAAGTAAGCAAAAATTAATCTAAACGAAACCCACTTTTGAAATTTAATCCCTACGGCTCCCTCCCCTTAATTACAACCAAAATATCAGACCCGAGAAACCAATCATCAAGACAATGAGTAAACAACAAAATCACACAAAATTGGGGTGGGGGGAGAGCGTCATGGGTGTGCAATGGAGGGGACACTGGCGGTTTTCTCCACACCACCGCAAACAGTTGCTGTTACATTCTTATAGTCTTTCAGCCACAAATCCAGACAGCCGGAGCCTACCCAGGCGAACCGTAGCAGGCCTCACGAGGCCTCCTGGCCAACGTCACCAAGTCCAGAGCTAGCCCAAACTGGAGCACCCCCAGTTCTGCGGGACCGGGAACAGGCACGAATTGTGGCCAAACAAGCCGTGCACCGCCTGACCCAGCACCCCAACGGCGGGAAGCAGATCAAGAACACCAGACCCAGTTCCGGGAGCCAGTTGACAGGCTCCAGAGGTAGACCCCAAAGCAGCAAAAGTGCAGAATTGCTATAGTATCAAAAATATTATGCTCTTCACTCAAAACTGGACCGGCGGTTTGAAAAACAACAGGACTGAAAACAGAATTTGCCACCTTGTTCGAAAATTGAGAGGAATCCAGGGGATGACGCACCTTAATCAAAGGTGGTTGGAGAATTTCACGATGTAGAGTCAAATCACTAGGGGTTAGGGGGCTTACCCCCTCTTTTGAAGAAGTCAAGGGTTGTGGTGGTTCGGTTATGTTAGTTACAGGTGAAACCCATTCAGGAAACATTACCGATTCAGTGGAAAAATCAATAAGATCTCTGGTGCATACCCCTCTTTTGAAATAGGAGGAGATCCTAGGGAAGTGTCAGCTTCATTTACAAAACCATCAGTTTGGAGTGTATCCTCAACGCTACAAGAAAAATCAATCAAATCTGGTTCCTCCACACAATTTCCAAAACTCGACGTCGAGAGCCAGCTATACAAAAGTTCATCAATATTGGGAAAAAAGGAAGCATTCATTTCTTGAAGTGATGATACCACTAAAGTTTTCATTTTTCCAAGTCTTGGTCGTCAAGCGAACATGTGCTGGGCCACACCCCCTTTTCCGCCTGCGAGTCTCCAATTGCTCTAAAACTCTGGTGCAAACTCAGAAACGTGGTCGTTATTTTACTTTGCACTACTACCTGGAAATGTTCGAAGTCGGCTCCTAAACTGGAAAAAATTTGGGGCTCAACCCATCCAGAAAGTTCACGGGCATCCATAATATTCTATGGTATTAAGCAAAACTAATCTAATAATAATAGGTCATATTTTATGACATTAATAAATTGCTGCAAAAGGTCTACTATTCAGGGGAAACATCTGACATCTACCACATTACACGGTCGCCACATGTGAAGTTTGACTCTACGAGAACAAATAAAGTACGTTGTATTCTTTAAATTAAGATCAAACCCGAAGGTTACAGGTGATTACCGGTGGTGTGTGATGTCGGATCAATCCCCTAAGTAGACACTAAATAAGATAAAACGCAGCATTAATTTATTAATTAAATAATACAAATATCACTAACAAACCTTGGAATTAGGGTAAGCCATAATAATCAAGCGCATGTACACAATGACCCACCCATAGTGCAATCAAACATATATATATATATATATATATAATGTAAATTTTCAAATCTCATTTGCATAAGTACTAAGATTCACTAGTTCCTGCTAGAGCTATTCTCCACAATATATTCAATGAAGAACTCAATTTTATAGATACTCTTTGTTAGTACACCTGTATCCTGTTTTCTTGGAGAAGTCTACTTTTGTTCCTTAGACCAAGAGTGCATAATATAAGAGTGTGCCACTAGGCACACTCGCTGTTATCAGAGCAAAAACTATGCCGTGCTCACTAACGGCCCACCCTCACCCTCCCCCGCAAATTAGACCCATCACTTCAAAGAATTTTGTGCGCTATGTTTGTGTTCTAAAGCTCAAAGCAGGCACAAAATTCGCGCACTCACTGCTTGTGTTTTCGAGCTTAAACACATAAACATATAGCGAGTGAGCGTACCCCGTTTCGACTAGGTTCTGATTTGCGGGGGGTCACTAGGGTCTGATTTGCGGGTGGGTGTGGGCCGTTAGCGAGCAGAGCATAGGTTTTTGCTCTGTTAACATAGAGTGTGCCTAGTGGCACACTCTTATATTATGTACTCTTGCTTAGACCTAATACATTCGATTTCACTTGCCAGAATCTATGCCTGTCAAGGTAGTCCAGCCTGTTCGGATTCAGCATAATTACATTCCGAAGGTCCAAAGCCGACTGGACATCCTCATCCTGCATGATCATCATCAGAAGCTCTTCCATGATTTTGGGAGCATCTCCAATTTTCAACACCGTTCTACCAAAGTTCACGCTGAATTCTTCAATACCCATCTCGGTGTTCTTCCCTTCGTCATTTTCAGTTAACTCATGCAAAGCCCGTTCTATAGCTAGAAATTGTTCCACGGTTAGTGCAATCGAATACCAGATGGAAATAACCAAATCAATGGCATCCGGTCCATGACGAGCCAATAAGTGTAGGCACAAAAAATTTCTGGCCATAATCATAGCAACATGATCGTTGAGCACCACCTCAACTGGACCAGAAACCTGATCCGGAAAAGCAGCAAGAGTTTCCACGAGTTGACGCAGATCACCACAGGCTGGAAAGGCCAGTCGCATCGGCTTCGACCAGCTTTCCTCGGATTCCAGTTCGTTTTTAGACCAGTTGACAATATCAAAGGCTGGTTCATTGCCCCACAAATAATATCTACCACCGAAAGGAGCATCTGTTGATCCAGATGAGAGGAAATCCGGCTTCCGACCTTCCTGGATCCAACCAGGTTGCCACTGATCAACTGGCTGACGACAAACTGACTTATGCTTCGACCAGTGCTGTTTTTGACATTCCTTAGAACAATAGGCAACCAGATGACAATTGGAGCATATCATATTTCCTGAAAGCAAAATAAAAAAGCAGCTAATTCTAATTTTAATTTTAATGCTAAGTATTTCAATCGTGATTAACATTGCTAATGGTAATGCATGCACCATTAAACTTAACCTGTTCGTCTGATTTTCTGCGTCTGGTTTTCTTTTTGTGCAAAAACTTCGCACGTATTGTACCCTTAGCACACCCACTCTGAGTCAGACCCGAAACGCATTGAGTCAATATCCTTGGGTGAAGTACGTCTCGGTTGACCCCTTAATTTTCTTTGATCCGTTTTGGTTTATTTTTGGAATCCAATTTTAAAGTGGAGGGTAGCGTTGCACACCAATTTTTGAGTCATGAAACGATATTCTGCAGAAAGTTTGCAAATTTATTCG
This sequence comes from Trissonchulus latispiculum, assembly GCA_030248195.1. Classification (NCBI taxonomy): domain Eukaryota; kingdom Metazoa; phylum Nematoda; class Enoplea; order Enoplida; family Ironidae; genus Trissonchulus; species Trissonchulus latispiculum. Next base: position 42,901 of record JASAND010004376.1, on the reverse strand, counting down.
TCTTCATGATCCACTCATACAAAAACAAGCCAAATTCCTTCTATTGCAAGAAATTTTAAAAATCAATTTAAAAAGCTGACCAGAATTTTACTCAATCTGTAGAAGACTTGTAATGGCTAGTCTGCTTCAAGTACGCTCACCGTAGTTAGTAAAAAACAAAATTTTCTAACGTCAGCCACATTATAATTTACACAACACTACTAAAAATTTGACGTTTTAGAAAATTCTTACAAAAAATTGACAAAAAATTCTACTTAGTTTTTAAATTTTTACACATATAACAAAGATTCCAAGTACACTGCATCCCGTCTTCTCACCCAAAATGAGCGGGTGGTAGAACGAAAAATTGGAAAGAAATTTAGCTTAAATTTTTTAAATTTTTAATGCTTAGAATTTTACGGTTTATCCTAGATTAGATATTGCATTTGATAACAATATTAATGACTTTAAAGTTTTTCCGATAACATCTGCCCATTCTGGGTGAGCGGACGGGATGCAGTATACTTGGAAGATTAGATGTGTACAAATTCAATAATTAGGTCGAATTTTCGACAATTTTTTGCAAGAATCTTCTAACACGTCAAATTCTTATTAGTTTTGTGCAAATTATAATGTGATTGACGCTGAAGAATTGGCTTTTGACTTTACTACCATCTGCTTAACTTCTGTGAGCGGTCAGGAAGCAGACTAAGCCATGACAAGTGTTAGAACTGAACAAAAAAGCTTAAAATATAAGTGTTCAGTTTCGTTCCTCTGTTTCACATATATAGTTTTCTGAAGTATAGTTCGGAGACTATGTGTATTTAACATTGGCGCACTGAAGTTTCATTTGTCATGGCGACGCCGAGTTTTAGCTCTCCAGAACCGTTTCATCCCGAAGATGAACATTGGGATGCGTACAAAGAAAAATTAGAACAGCTTTTTATTGCCCATGATGTTGAAACTGATGAAAAGAAGCGAGCGTTGTTTATCAGTTCCGTGGGTTCGTGCACCTACCTTCTCCTGAAGAATCTGACTGCCCCGGACTTACTTCAAGCAAACCCTTTCATGAACTTATGACTCTTTTAACACAACATCTCGAATCTAAGCGTTTAAAAGCAGCGGAGCGTTTCATTCACAAGCGCGCCCAGCAAGAAGGGGAATCCGTTGCAGAATACGTTGCTGCACTGCGGCAGTTGGCTTCAACTTGCCAGTTTGGTGACTTTTTGCCTGAAGCCCTCTGCGATAGAATGGTCAGTGGCATCAAAGTCTGCAAGTCCAGAAGATACTGCTGTCGGAGGCCGACTTAACTTTTCAACGAGCAGTAGAGCTGGCTCAACTGATGGAAGCATCAGAGGCCAACTCAAAAGTTATGCTTCCTGATCAGAAAGTCAGCTTCGTCGAGCAATCCACAAAGTCCTCAAGTTCGGTGATAAGGGTATCAAAGGACTTAAAAACAATAACTACGGCGAACGTGGGGCTCCAACTGGGAACTGTTTTAAATGTGGAAAACAAGGACATTCTGCTTTTAATTGCCTGCACAATAAGTGTTTCGTTTGCGGTCAAGAAGGTCATTTTGCCAAACAATGTCAAAGGAAGAGGGGATCTTTGCCAGAAAGTCTGGCAAAGAGTATAAGCGACATGGAATGAAAAGTCACAATATTCAAGAAAGTGACAGTGATTTGAGCGATTCCGATAATCAAGGAGCAAAAAGTCTGTACTTTATCAATTCTGTATCGGGGAACCGTCCAATTTCCGTACCCCTTACCATTGCTGATACACCCGTCGCTCTTGAACTGGATACAGGAGCTGGTGTGACTATTGTTACCGAACAATGTTGGAAATCTAAATTTTGTCATTTCTTACATTTGAAACAGTCATCTGCCCGTATAAAGACATAAACTGGGGAACCTATTCAAGTTTTGGGTGAGTCCTCAGCCCCTGTGGAATACGGTGGCACAACATATGACAATTTAACTTTTCTGGTGGCTAGAGTTTCGAGTCCTTCTCTCCTGGGGAAAGATTGGTTGGCCAGGTTTTTGTTTGCTACCACTGGTAAGACGCCTTTCGACCTGATGTTCAAACGACAACCTAGAACCAGACATGATGCGATAGAATTAAGAACGGAAAGGAGCGCCAGAAAGCGTCATCGCTTAGATTTCTCTGTTAGTAGTCCTGCTTACTTCAGGGATTATTCGACAAAAGCGGATCGTTGGTCGTTTGGTCACATTGCCGATTCTATTGGCTGGAATATGTTTGCTATTTCTGGTCAAGATGGCTTGTTCCGACGTCATGCCGACGAAATACGCTCGGCTCCTCGCGATAAAGCCTTCGCCTACGATATCGGGGTTGCACACGACGACTGGACATTCCCTTACGAATCCACTATCCAGCAGCCTGCGGTTAATCTGTTGCCTATGCGTAGCCAGGCGGAAGTCCCGTTTTTTAATTTTGATTTTTAGAATTTTTTGCAAAAGAAGGAATTTGGATTATTTCTGATGAGTGGATCATGAAGACGAATAAATTTTCAAACTTTCTGCAGAATATCTTTCCATGACTCAAAAATTGGTGTGCCGAGCTACCTACCCCCACACCACTTTAAAATTGGATTTTGAAAAAATCCAGAACCACTCCACCCAAGGATCATGACTCAAATGACTGGTTTCTGGTCTGACTCAAGGAGTGGATGTGCTAAGGGTGGTACACAAACTTTGCTCTTCTGTCCTTTCTTTTTGTGCTCGGATACATTTATGAGTTTCCAGCGTATACACAACAGCGTATGTCAATATAAATCAACAAATCACTTGACTGTAGTGTTTGAGGCCGGCCGAGCCCAGGCCGACAACTTTCGCTCGCCGGCCAGCTGCCGGCTGGCCGGCTAACGGCCGGGATGCAAATCAACAGTCAGAAATTTACAATTTAGAGCAGCTAAGCTTAAAACGAACTCCAATCTGGTTTCTGTCTGGTTTGCGCAATCAGCGTACACGTACAGATTCATTTTCTAATGTAACACCCGATAATCCAGATCTCAGCAGTCATAACAGCTGCACTGCAAACTGCAGAACTGTGAAACCCCGGCCGGCCTCAAACAGTACCTGGATGTGTAAAAGTCATTATTATATATGTAAATGACTGTGTTAAGTAATCTCATAAAACGTTTAAATTAAAAGTCAATTTCAAGGTTCAAAAACTCTGGTTCATGGTTCTCTGTTATCAGCTGCAGGTGCATGCTTTGCAAGCTAACGGCTGACCACCCCCACAAACGTGTATGTTCACTTCAAAGGAATTCGAACGTTATCTTTGCGTTCTAAAGTTCGAAGAAGCCACAAATTAGACGCACGCAGGCGTTGTGTTTTCGAGGTTTAGCACGTAAAGATATGGCGAGTGAGCGTACAGAAACATGTACTGGATACACATTGGGGGGGGGTCACTAGGTACACATTTGGGGGGTGGTCAGTCGTTTAAAGTGCAGAGCATGTACCTGCAGCTGATAACAGAGAATCTGCCAGCTGTCACGCTCTTATATGTTATGTACTCTTGGCGATGTGCAATTTTTTTGAATTCCAAGTTCCTGAAAGGAAAACAAATCAAACGTTTCCGAATACATTTGTCTTCGAAATTGGTTCAGAACGTAATGTTAGACCTTCATTTTTAGTTCATAATGTTTTGATGACTATAAAAATTCAAAGTCTAATTTGGTTTACTGAAGACATTTCCGTGAAATCTAAAATTTACAGGATTCTTCCAACAATTTTATAAATATCCGTCGTCGTACGAATAGTTTGTAACGTAGCGCCTTTGTATCGTAAGCGAAATGGAAATTCTAAGCGAATTAACTTAATTTGACTTTAGCGTGGAACTTTGATATAGAGATCAACTATTTAAGATCTGCTTTGTCATTCTGTTATTTTTACCTATGCTATGTTATGTATTATGTTTTTTATTTACGTGTGATTCTGATTTTTTAATTACAACTTATTTCTGTACTCAACTTACTAATTTGGCATTTTAACATGGCTCAATTGTCAGTGGACGTGGTGGCCATTCTAAGTTCAGGCTAAAGTAGGATTGAATATAGCGAATTTTGAGTTTTCGCGCTAATGATAGCGCTTTGATAGACCGAATGCGCTGCCTTCTTTGTTCGCCTACTTCCTAAGTTCTATTTCCTACCTTGGTTCGAATTTAATCTTTAGCGGAGTAGCATTGTCACGTGGCCCAGAGTCGCTATGAAACCTAGTGAGTTGATATTTCAGCTCTACTGTAGCTATATATATTTTTAAGAAATCAGATATCCGCACAAACTGTTAAATTTTATTTTAATTTTACTACTTCTTAAATTAACTTATTTTAAATAGGTTTAGACAATCAAAATAAATTATAAATCGAAACATTGCTGTTTAAGTCAGTGCTTGAAATTTGAGATTTCGAAACTAATTGCTAGTTAATACAAAATTTAGTTGTTTTAGAATTTAAGTAGCAATACCAAAACAAGAACTTGATGACATTTTCATCATTTCTTCTTTAATTATGATTCCTCAATTAAAGTTAACTATTAACTTCCTCAATTAAGGGGTGGGCTACTTACGGTTTGCCCCGACTTTGTCCGATTGGCCTACTTTTTGGCATAGACATAGAGCATGGGTGTGGTCAAAAGAATATCGGGTACTGAGATCTTAGCCGTCTTCCAGCCATGTGCAGCCGTCGCCTTTATGTGCCCGACCCCCCATTTTTCACAACTACCAACATAATTGATTAAAAATTTCTGCAGACTCCTAGATATTAGCTTCAAGGCTGCCATTTGGCATAATAATTTGGCAAATGTGACCCTATCTGCAGAAAAATACTAGACGGCTGTATCTTATCTGAATCTGCGGGAATTGATCTTCAAAGTTGAAGTTTTGCCAGAAATTTAAAAAATTTTGGCTAACGAAAAGAAAATTTTAATTTTGGTGCAAGCTATAAGGCCGTAATTTGGCATGTACAGAGGCCCTATAGGTGTGATCATGTGTGCCAAATAGTAGGAAATACTGCCTACTGAAAAATTTTTATGTCGACTTGAATTTGCAAAAATTGTCAAAATCGCCATTTTTGGGCAATGGTACCCCAAAAATCGAAAAAATCAAATTTTTTGAAATTGAAAATTTTTGAGGTATTTGAACTCAGCGTGGTCGAAAATACACCCACACCAAATTTCAGCTCGATTAGTGAAGGTTTGCGACTTCTATGGCTGCAGAAAGCTTCTACACAGGATCCGACAGACCAAAAATTACGATTTTGGCAATTTTTGAAAATTCGGGGCAAGTCCATTTTAGTAGCCCCCCTTAATTAATAAAATAAAATTCACCATAATGCAGGAAATAATGCAGGTTTCAGTTTATAAATTGAGTTTGGCTCAGCAACTATTATGCTCTGAAGATGGAATATGATTAGCGTAGTCCAGCAAAATAATACTCATTATATATAATAGTTCGACTGAGATACAAAACCAAATCGAAACATATAATAAATAAAATTTCTTGAAACATCAGAAAATTTGTAGGATTAGTTATATAGAATCATTTATTGTATTCAATTGCTTATTTTGCATGTAATAAACCTTAATAATAAAACTTCTTAATAAGTGCTAACTTCTTAGGAATCTAGTATTTTATGTTTTCATTTCTAAGTAAAAATTTAACTAAATTCCAAAAACCTACAATATTAGAGATTTTATTTCCGAGCTCAAATCTTTAAGTAGGGCAAAGGTATATAATCAATTTAATTAAAATTTATTTTCAAGTTTATTTTCGAAATTTCATTGAATTAACTTGAAATTAAAATTTTCAGTTTGAAAACTGAAATTTCATTTGATTGCATATCTAAATTTCCCACGTTGAAGTGAATTTTGAAAAGTTTCCTTTAAAAATGTCCCTAAAGAAAGGTTTCACCATTGACCTGTGGTTGACTTCGCAGCGTAAAATTTCCAAAATTTCAATTTTTTTAATTTTTTCATCTTTTACTTAGAAATAAAATTATAAAATATTAGAAGTCTAAGAAAAATTAGAGTTGGCATTTATTCCAAAATTTTTCATTAAGGTTTGTCATATCCGAAATATGCAGTTAAATACACAAATTTCACAAAGCGATGCCAGGACCTTAAATAAGACGAAGTTCCTAAGTCTGTTCCTGTAATTAGACCCCAATTTCACTCCTGTTGTGGACAACGGTTTTTAGTTCCCCGATCCTGATTTTAGACCTTTGTTGCTGTCCAGATTTTGGTCACCACCAGTCACCTGATACAAATGTCCAATATGGACTATTTTACCTTGAGATGATAGCTAATGAAGTATAAACGTTGAGTTCACTTTTACCAAGAAGCCCATTGCCAAAGGCTTACCAATACTTCTGATTATTCATTAGGCTTTTATTAATTAATTAAGGAAGTTAATAGTTAACTTTAATTGAGGAATCATAATTAAAGAAGAAATTATGAAAATGTCATCAAGCTCTTGTTTTGGTATTGCTACTTAAATTCTAAAACAAATAAATTTTGTATAACTAGCAATTAGTTTCGAAATTTCAAATTTCAAGCACTGACTTAAACAGCAATGTTTCGATTTATAATTTATTTTGATTGTCTAAACCTATTTAAAATAAGTTAATTTAAGAAGTAGTAAAATTAAAATAAAATTTAACAGTTTGTGCGGATATCAGATTTCTTAAAAATATATATAGCTACAGTAGAGCTGAAATATCAACTCACTAGGTTTCATAGCGACTCTGGGCCACGTGACAATGCTACTCCGCTAAACTTTAAATTCGAACCAAGGTAGGAAATAGAACTTAGGAAGCAGGCGAACGAACGAACGAACGAATCAGCGCATTCGCTCTATCAAAGCGCTAGCATTAGCGCGAAAACTCAAAATTCACTATATTCAATCCTACTTTAACCTGAACTTAGAATGGCCACCACGTCCACTGACACTCAATAGAACCAATTTTTAACACATAGCTCGTGCTCTTATTTGAATAATTTAGTGGTTATTTTATTTGTATCATGATCTACGCTTGTTTCAGGCTAGCTCAAATTTAGAAAAACTCCTGCGAAATGTCGTAAATTTACAATATAACCTAATGTCAAAATGGAATGTTTAGATTCCCACCTTTCTTGACACAATATTTCATTGAAGCATCGTCACTGTTGCAGCACGGAAACGAGGTCAACTCGGAGCAGTCGGGAGCTGCACCAAGTTGTCTCATATCAGAGGTCGCACGCCGCTCTTGGACCAGTTCCGAAATCCCGTGCTGCTTGCAGATGAACATAATTCTATACTCGAAATATTTAAGAGCCATTTCAGAAGTTTCATAAGAAGTATTTTCTGAGACATCATCCCGGGCAGGATAGATTAAATGTGACTTTCCCGCTGCTTTATCATAGTATTGTTTCAATGCATCAAGTACCAGTGAAACCTTTTCTTCCTTTGATGGCGTTACAGACAATTTTCGTTCAACTTCACCGACCAGCAAATCCACATTCATCTTGATTGAACTGAAACAGTGATTATACAAAGTCGTATATGAATGAGAATCTATTGAAACCATGGTGTTACTACGAAAACTTTCAAAAATACTTTCAAAACAAGCAATAGTTTTGTGCAAAATTAGCCTAGATTTGTTCACAATTCCTCTGACAGAAATAGTTACATATTGCTAACTATGGACCTGCTGCGAGCAAAGTTCTAAATCTCACGTGTATTAGCTTTTCTAGTTATCTTTATACTGTATTCCCGGAGTGCAAGGACAAGGAAACTTGTCTACGTTGTAAACAAATACTGCCTGTTTCACTTGGTTTTTGACTGATTATGCATTGGATGTGAGAGTGAAGTTCATAAATCATGCAAACTACATTCAATTGTAGAAAAAACAATCTAAGATCGGGAAATGTGCAGGCGGCACTTATTTACAAATATTAGAGACAAGTGTGGATTGCTCTAAACTGAACTGGGTAGACTAATGAATTTGAATTGAAGTAATGAAGGTGAATTAGCCCAGTTTTGAAACTTGAATACATGTTCTTAGTACCTAGCTTTAAATGACTTTTTGTTAATCTACAAATCCTAATTTGCATATCGTCAAAGTTCTCAAGAGTTACTAGCATGCAACATGTGTATTTTATATGATGGAGTATGAATAACACTGCCTATGTGTTAATTGAACTTTCAAACCGATTATAGTAGACCTGCTGCGCCGAGGCGCAGCAGGAACAAGTTGGCTCCTAAAAGGAGCATTATCTCGCCGTAGAACGGTATATGGCAGTGCAGATTTAGGAACTCGTGCAAGTTTTGCTGCACAATACAACAGTGTTTTTCACTATTGCCGTTTTTAAATACATAGAGTATTTTTCTGATCAGTCGATATGATTTACTTTTTGAACATTAAATTTTCGCTATTGTAATTTATTATTTATTGAATGCAAGCCCTTCATTGCACATTATTGATGTTGCAAAAATCGCTTAAAACAGGTCTAAAGTAGCCATTATTTGCCAAATTTTGGGAAATTTTTGTAGTTTTCTGTAGTTCGGGTCAGGACGCTTCCTACGGTCCGAGCGCTCTCTCAGGGGTTTGCCCATCCACGTATAAGCAAGGACCGCTAGGGGAAAAGGCGTGATTCTGATTGTTCTTGAGACTCTTGTTGCAGTGCAGATTGCCCTTGTCACGAACTGAAAAATTTTTCCAGGTTTCTCTGTTTCGTGCACACCCTGATCAAAGTAATATTTTTGCCTTTATTATTCCAATAGTTGGATAAAGTTTTACCAGCAGCTTCTCTCTACCTAAGCTTGTAAACAAGTTAATTTGCATATTATGCAAGATGATCTGTCACAGTTTTTAGCTCAACCAAAGGGGGTCTTTTGAAAAGAATCTATTATTCCAAGAGTTAATTCCAGAAAAATAAAATCCCCCTCGATTCTAAATTTTGAACTGGTGTAACAATTTTGGTATTTTGGTATACTGGTGTATTTTCAAAATTCAGAAAAAATTGAAACAGAGTCCGTTCCAGGGCCGCTCGCACAGGATCAGGACCCTGAGCTGGGGAGGTCTGACTGCCCGCTAGTTGAATCAGGTCACCTACTGGGGTTTGTCGACCCTCCCCCGAGGGCCCCTCCAACTGCTCACTACCCTTCTGGTCTTTGCCGTTTTCTTTACGTTTTCCTGCTGACGGTAAATATCTGACAACTTCTGAGGGAGTAACCCCTTATTTTTACACAGACGATTGAGGAAATCCTGCATCAATGTATAGAGGTCGCCCTCCCCTTTTTCGGCAGCCATTTCTAAATAGGGGTCAATATCAATCACTGTCGACGGAGAGGTATCCCTTCGGGTACCTTTCCCGGACTCTGAAATTTCTTCCCTGCCAGATTTTTACAAGGGAGCGTCAGACCCCCCAACAACGATTTCACTGTAGTTTCTGACTGATTCTGGACGGGGAAGCACCCGGACTCATCCCGCAGACCCAGGAGTGACTGTCAGGAGAGGGAGGTCCCCCCTGGGACAACCCCCAACCCCCCAGTTTCTTGTCTCGGGGGACCGTACCGACCCGTTAGCATATCACTAAAATCAGACACTGATACTGTAGGGGGTTGGGGAGCATAAAATGTTGACATGTTAGCCCCACCCTGCCAAGTTCCGTCCTGGTGGGCTGTGGGGGACTCGCTAGCAAGTCTAAGCGAACCCCCCCCTGGTGGACGTTGAAATGTCAAAAGGCTGGCTGAACTCGCTAAAATTCCCCCATTTTGTTGGACACTCGGCATAGAATCGGACCGGGGAGAGGGCCGGGGGTGGTTCCTCCCCCCCCGGGTTGAGCTGTCACTCCGGGATTGGGGTGGGTTTTGGGCCCCCCCATATCTTGCCCCCACCCGCAGTGTCACCCCGGACCGCATTCATCTCTGCCATTTTGGAAGTCTCCAAAATGTCTTCCTCACTTTGAGGAAGTACGTGAAAAAGTATAACGTTTTCATGTAAGTTACGGGTTATACTACGAGTGATAGGTCCAGAATAATTTTTGGACATCTACCACTGTCACGGTCACCACTTTTGTCGGGTATGGAACCCTGGTGCTAGTTTCACGATTGGACAGACCGTTTGATTTCAAGTTGTTGACGAAGTTGTGTGATGTTCGACTATAAAATAAAGACTAGTTGTTTGTATCTTGAGTTAGGCTTGCATTTGGGCTCACTAGGCAAGCTAAAAAGGTTTGGTACAAAAGCAGGCGTTTATTCCAATAACCATTAAAAAGAATGATAGGCAACTCAAAAATATATGTCACTCACAAAATAGAAACAACTCTAACTCGGGACATGAAAATGGCAGAAATGAGACCAACCATTGACCGACCTACCCACTGCACGGAACAACCCCAACTGATTGAATTCCGCCATCTTGAATTAGTTCCAACTCATGAGACATCTCAAGCCACGAAATTAGGCATCCATAATTTGAGATTGATCATTCATAAACTATTACTTATTCGCTCACAGACTAATTTCTGCCTAGTTAGACTTAGGCTTAACTCACTGATACATTCTATATTCTACAACGTAATTTGGCAAAATTAATAAAAGAAAGGAAAGAGAATTCAGATCTTTCTGCTTACTGGTTTAAATATTCTGTCAAAAATTGTCGCAGAAATCTCCACTAGATCAGATTACGCATACGAATTCACACATTCACGTGAGCTGGGAAATCACTGTTTCCATTGTATACGATACAAAAGGTTATCGCCAGTAGGCACACAATGTTGTCGCACCAATTCTGCGAACAGGCAATAAAAGGCTGTCTGCAAGAATGATATTAATCTAAACGAGCTTGTTATCACAAAATAGCTAGATTGGTATGCCACCTAATAGTGTCATATATTCTTGCATAGCTTAAAAAATTATAACCACGGAGTATATCGTACGTGGACTATTATTCAAAATACTGCTTGCGAATTAATTGATCCGGGAGTACCAAAAATTAGTAAATTTGATGTATATATTTATACCAGACATATTATCACGGCTTAAATTTAATACAGGACTGTTGTGCTTTGTGAATGATTATTTGAATTATTGTTTTATTATTTTTGTATTATTTTGATTATTAACAGGAATAGATAATTTGCCAACACTTTAAAGCTCATTAAAAAACGAATTACATAGCATGGAATTTCATTTCATTTCATTTCATACAATGAAAGTAAAAAAACCGCAATTGAATTTCTTCGTACGGTTTTAAATCGGATATGAAGAGCGCACATGTTGCACGATGTTAACCGAACCCATGTCCTTTTGGAAAGAAGGTCAAAAATAATTGAAGGAATGCTGAGATAGTATTGTTGTATATGACGAAAAGACTTGTACCAGGAAGATATAAATATTAAATTTTGCTGTAAATTAACCAGAATGAGTAAATGTTTAGTTTAGTTTAGTGATTTAACAACATTTTCGAGAGTCGCTCCGACCCGTTTCAGCCTGCTCCGGCCCGTAGTTAAAATATTTCTCGGCCCGGCCCGGCCCGCAAGCAAATGGATGTCGGCCCGGGTCGGGCCGAAATGCATATCTCTAGTGTACACCTTCTGCTAGCCACCCTGCCGAATGTGGATAGTAAGTATTTGAAAGCATTTCCCGTTGTATGATCCCGTTCCCAGACAAATGTTTCACAGATTTGCAGTTGTTTCACAGATTTGTAGGGCCAAGAAAACTGTACATTGACTTTCTATTGTACGGGTAAACCTTCTTTCTTACTTCTTTAATCTTTTTTATGTTCTTAGGGTTTGCATATGTCCAACGTATGATATGTCCAGGAATACCCAAAGAAGTCAACTGAATCTTGATTGAGCAAGGATTTTGCATACTGAATTTTTGCATTATTATGCTCTAGTCGGAGCATAACGTCATGCAACTGTGATATGTTGACATGTTCCGATAATAAAAATATCATCCTATGATATTCTATGACACCTTGTATATCTCCATGAACTACATTTTCATTAACAACATACACCATAAATATTTTTAAAGATGCAGTGTATATTGGGTGACTCTGCATTCTTTGGAACACAGCCTGTCATTGGTGACAGCATCTGTCACACGTCACCATAAGTCACTTCAATTCCCATTCAATATATCGATTACTCTCACCACCACTGGCCAGAATGAATCTATAATAATTCTGATACAGAATTTCGTCGCCATCAGAATATTTCAGCAGAGTCGATGTGGGCGGATCATCCAGACTGAATCCGGCTCGATAAGGGACGATTCGATGAATTGCGCGACGACGAACTGAAAGCTGAGATTTCTTAGTCTGGGACAATCGCTTACGAATATAGCCATCGAATAGGGTAGAAAAATCAAACATCGGCTCAAAGGACAGTACTAATGAGGACCGTGCGTATCTAGCAGCTTCATCAAAAATAGTTTTCTTGCACGGAAGGACAGCCAATTGTTCAAAAACAGACTCTTGTATGTGCAGGTCCAATGCTGGATCGTTGTGAAATCCATTCCAATTGATAAAACTGGTGATCAAACAAGAGTAGGGATTCTCTCTGGCTAGAAGAGGACCCCAGGCCTTGAGTACAGGAACCAGACCCAAATAGTTCTCATCGCAAACATTTGATACGTCGATTCGATCGAAAACCATCTTCTCTGACTGCAGTAGTGGTGTCAAGTCTTCGGCAGGTCTACAGTAAAATCGAAAAGACATCGGAAGTTTGTCCATTATCTGAACGACTTTTTCCAGCTGTCGACGAATATAAAAATATAGGCGACCGACCAGATCGTTCGTTGGTAGTCCTTCCGAATCACCAAACTTCTTCACCTTTTCCATACTCCATCCAAACATGGGATCTGAAGAATCCAACATAATAAATCCGTAGACTGGATGCAGTATGAATTTGTTAGGAGACTCGATGTGAACAGTTGAGACTCCAAATGGCAGAAAAATACCATGCACTCGAAATTTATCCCAGCCAACCCGATGCCATGGCTTCAAACTGAAATTAAAAAGTAAGAATGAAATAATTACAATTCAATGAAATAATTACAGCCCAATCATGTTGTAGAATATTTCCTTGATTTTACCCTAAATTATTCAAAAGTGAGTGCTAACTTTATGAAAAATCAATCTAAATTTGACTGCTGTGTACGGTCCAACGCCGTACATAGCTAATTCATTTTCGCCTCCATTTTGATTACAACTTTAGTCATTCTGGTTTCAAACTTTGTCACAGTCGGCGGCGTGGGCGCCATTTTAATTACTACGTTCCTCCGGCTTGATTCGGCTGTCAGTTGGGGGGTGTTTGGGGTTACACCCATACTTCTATTCAGGATTTATATACGGTTTGTTATTCTGTTTTGAGATTTTATATTCAAGTATTGTGCTTGCCCAGGTCTGGTATTGTCTAGTTGAATTCTGTAAAATTATCTTAAATTTGGAGTGTCGTTATGTTTTTGGAACTGGTTGAATTTTTGTTATTTCTGTTGAAGTAAATCCGTGTAAATTAGGGCGTGCCGTTTATTTTAAGTTAGGTTAGCGATTAAGTAGGGACTGAATCAGACATATTACACACTCTATCGAACCTCTAATCTTTATTGACTAATAAATTATTTACATACAGAATTTCATAATTCGACAATGTGATGTGGACCCGTATATGCTGCTCCTAGAAAACTCTTTTAAGAATTTCGCAGAATCGTTGTTTGGGTTTGGGCCTAGAAAGAATTGTCACAACACTTTTAAGAACCATTTCAACACAACAATTTAACATTTTTTCTATCTTTATGAGAACTAAACAGACACTCTCCCATACAAACCAATCCACCCCCGATTGCGGAGAAGCAAAAAAATCGCCCTCCCCAACAAATGTCGGCAAACGCCTGGCACTGAGTAATATCAAAAGTACATAATATGAAAGAGCGTGATAGCTGGAACTTAGCAGGTTCTCTGTTATCACCTCCAATCTAGGTACCCAGGAACATGCGTGCACATTAGCGACAGCTCCCACCGTAGCTTCACTCCACTAGCTATCCTTGTGGTTTCTCGAAAATCACGCATTTCAGACAAACGTTTCGAACTTCAACTCCCAATGATACGGCGAGTGAGCGTTCAGAAACGTGCACGTGCACGTTTAGAAAGGTACACATTTGTGGAAGGGGTGTCACGGGGGAGTACCTTTGGGTGGTCAGCCGATAGGGTGTACATTACGTGTTTGCCTTAACTGCATAGAGCATGGCGCAAGCTTATGATAATATACGCTTTTGCCATTATGTAATAATTATTTGTACATAGAATCTTACGAAAATCTATGCCGATCGGTGTAGTCCTGACGATTAGGATTTAGCATGATTTCGTTTCGACTATTCAGTCCTTCGTCTGCCTCCTGTAAGACCATTTCGTGCAGCATTTCTAGAATTCTACAGGTATCTATCACTTTTATTGCCGTTCTCCCGTATTTCAAATTCAGCTCGCTATCAGTATCCCCCGCACATATATCGATAACCTCACGCATAGTGAACAGAGTATGCTGCGGAGTAAAAGTAATCGAATACCAGATTGCAATAACCAGGTCAATGGCATCCGCTCCGTATCGCGCCAACAAATAGACTGACAGAAAATTTCTGGCCATAATCATATCAACTTTATCATTGAGCAGCACCTCAACCGGACCCGAGACCTGATCCGGCGGAAAGGCGGCCAGCGTTTCCACGAGTTGACCCAGATCACCGCAGGCTGGAAAGGCCAGTCGCATCGGCTCAGTCCAAGTGGCTTGGGATCCCAATTCATTTTCAGGCCAGTTGATGATGTCGGTGGCTGGAACGGTTCCCCAAAGCTGTAATTTAGCTCCGAAAGTGGTATGCCCTGGATTGGATGTGAGGAATTTAGCCGTTCTGCCTTTTCTAATCCAACCAGGTTGCCACTGATCAACCTTTTGGCGACAAACGGATTTATGTATCGGCCAGTGCTGGATTTGGCATTCTTTGGAGCAATAGGCAACCAGATGACAATTACCGCATGTCTTTGTTCCTGAAAACAATGAGTCTACAAAGACCATTTGTATCACCAAATTTAGCAAGCTTTTGACTTAGTCTCAACTAGAAGAGTCTACAACTTACAACTTTCTATTTGGCTTGATTGGTTAATCTATTTCATATCATTTATCTCTCATCTGGTTAAAAGTGGTATCATTTTCAAAAGCAATGATTTGGTCCAAATTATTTACCAGCATGCTGCTTATGGCTCTTAAGATGTGAGGGAAAAGTTTAGCTTAGGCGTCTTGCTGTGCTGACTTGAGGGGGGTCTCCTGCACGATTGGAAAAGGCTACAGAAACTATTGATAGTTGCACTCTACGCATACACAGAATTCTTACGACCATAGTAGCAAAACCACTTGTGTGAAGAAGAATGTTTTATTACTGGACAAATAATTTGAAGCAGAGATTTGATCCTAGACTTGACATATGACATAATATGTACCTATGTAATGAAACCGGATATAACCAGAAACTGTGTCTGCTTGCTTACTGTTACTTACAAATTTGGCAATATTTTTTGGCTTTCCTTAGATGTAAACAAGTAAGGTTGAAAATAGGTTGTGTCGAATTAGGCTGTGCTCTCTTTACAACCTGTACTGCTCTCGAAAAACGACACAAAATGTGTAAATTTTGCCAAGAATCGTCATTTTGCACAATGTTTACTTCCTTTTACTAATTTCTAACTCATCAGGTAATTGAAAGCCACCAAAATTTGCAAGCAACTATCTCTCAACTCGCCGAAAACCGTTTTCTAATTTAATATTTTTTGGACTGCCAATTTTAACTTTTTCTCATTTCTGCCGAAGTGGTAAGCGCCAAGCTTAGCTTGAAAGCTAAGATTATCAATCTCAAGTTAAGAGCTTGGTGGATTACTAAGTCCAACATCGCCTTTAGAACAATTATTAATTTGATTTTGTGTCAAAGACTTGGTGCATTACCAAGCCAATCTTCAATTTCGGGGCACAGCGCAACTCAAGTCAAAGGTTTAGTGCATTAGTCTAACGATTTTGTAAGATTGGTAACGATTTTTATTTAGTCAAATAGTCACGTAAGTGATTTCCTTCTATTAGTAGTATAAAACTGGCAACCTTGATTCAACTAAAGCAAAGTCGCCAGGGTTATCGGCTTAATGTTCAACGAATTTTGAGTGGTATAGATGACAAATGGGATAGCAGGGAACAAGAACAGTCTCCGCATTCAGAACTAATGCTGGATCATATGCAGAATTTTCCCTCCTAAGTTCTCATATGAAGAAGTTCCCCCCCCCTGGCAGTGAAAACACATTTTCAAGCAGAATGTTAACTGATTTTGGTGGTATTAGTATTGCTGGTGTCACGAAATAAATGCCAATGTTTCTCGCTAGTGTGTACTTTTGGAGTGTGATTTTTAAAAAAACTTATGTGAAGTTAGCACCGACAGGAAAGATATAAATTATACTCGAGATTCTAAGCCTAAGTGAAAATAACATTTCATTTGTTGAACGCTCAATCATTTCGCATCACTCTTGTCTAAATTCGTAGGTTCGATAGCTAATAGTTGTATTCCTCCATGTTGGGTTGTTCAGAAGTCAGTGTGGGTGTAAGATTGACAGCAAGTGGTTGGGTCCGAATCGGGGAGATTGGTGTGAGTTTTGGTTAGGTAACTTCTGTCGCATAGTCGGCTCCGGCCGGGCGTTTTGCTAGTATTTTGTGTTTCTATAAAGTTTATGCTCGTCCTTAAAATTAATGTTTGCTCTAATTTTGTCGTCAAGTTCTTGTTTTAAAGTACAATAAACCGTTGTAATCTTTCTATCGATTTCTAGTTGGTCAGGCCGAACATTGCTCCAGCGTCACACACCACTGTTGTTACCTGTAATTTAGTCTTATCCTAGGGAATAAAGTCAGACAGCAACGTTTTTACTAAGATCAGTATAGTCAAACTTCACATGTGGCGACCGTGTCATGTGGTAGATGTTGGAGGAGTGTGACGGTCTTGACCCTAAATTTTTTCGTGCTTTAGAAGATCGGCTTCAAGATATTCAACGGCTTTTTGAATTTTTACAAAATTTAGATTACCCGGACGAGTATAACGATTTAGTTTTGCGACAGAGGTGTTGTGAGCAGGCCCCAGTTATGGATCGGGGGGACCCGCGTGAACTTGGGGAATACACTGATCCGCCCCTCCAGGACGGGGTTCCACCTGGAACTCGGGGGGGAGCGCCCTATCGAAACTGGGGGATTCCCTATATCCCCACTACGATTCCCTTGCAAACTTGGGGGGAAAATTCTGGGCGAAATCAAAATATTCCCTGTTGTATGGCTCAAGTCCCGGTCAGTAGCAGAGGTCCACCCCCCCAGTGGACCCAGGCGGGGGGTTCTTCCCAGCCCCAAACTTCGGCCTCTAATACTCAGCAAATTCCACGGCCGTCATATTCTCAGATGTTGAATAAAGCTTTTGGCCCTCCAATTCTTTCTCCCGGTCAGATGGTGCAGGATGGGGGGCGAACCCCCCAAAATTCCTCCCAACCCCCCCTTCCCCCGACGCCCACTCCAGAAATTCAGGGAGAAAATTCAGCTTCGGCTGCGGGTTTGGAACAGGTGTGTGTTGTTATTACGTCTCCGTCGGAAGAAACGGGGGGTTCGGCAGCTCCCCCGGGTCAGACTGTGCTACCATCTGAGGAGGAAATTTTCGCGGCG
Organism: Trissonchulus latispiculum; assembly: GCA_030248195.1. Lineage (NCBI taxonomy): Eukaryota > Metazoa > Nematoda > Enoplea > Enoplida > Ironidae > Trissonchulus > Trissonchulus latispiculum. Next base: position 25,197 of record JASAND010004376.1, on the reverse strand, counting down.
GCGGCTGCTGTCGTGCGGGACCCGGAAATTCGAGATCTCCCTCGGGGACATCCTAGGCGGTTGGAGAAAATTTCAGATTTTTATAAGGGAATGGTAGACAGATTAACAGATCAGCTTGTTGCGGAACGGCGTGCTGCTCTTGGACTTTCACCGGAATCAGGAGGGCTAGCGGGGGGTTCGACCCCTGCTGCCCCTCACGCCGGTCCTTCAGTCTCAGTGGCCGGCCATGTCCAGTCGGAGTCGAATGGAGGGGGAGCTCCAGTCTCTCCCCAGTCCCAATATTCATATGGCACTGGACAAACGACAATGATCTCTACGCATAATCAGTCTCAGCAGAATCAGCGGCCAGAAAATACTGTTCAGCAGTCTTCGGCCCCTCCTCCGGCCCATGTCCCCCCTCCAGTTCAGTCAAATGCTCCGCCTCCCCAACAGAATGGACCTGCTCAGTTTAATCATGGATCCCCTTCACACGCAGTGCCTGGACCGCAGCCCCAGCAACAGCAGATTCCGCCGTATCAGGCGGGCGGCCCTCAGGCTGATGGCTATGGTTATTATGATCCAAATTATTTTTATTATGCTCAATATGGCTATTATGATCCGAATTTACATTTTGATTTGAATCAACAACAATATTTTGAATCTCAACAGACGCAGCCACAACTGGCCCCGATGTATCCGGACCCTGTGCCGGGTACACCTCAGAATTATGGCTACTACCTGAATCCGCCAGAGCCTGCTTCTCAGCAGACTCCCCCCCTGTCTCAACAACCGGCGGACCAACAGCCTCCAAATTCGACGCAGACAGACCAGGCAGTTTGTCGGGTGGCCACTGACCACTCAGTAGGGGCTCGTCCTCGGTCGAGGCCTCATCCCACTCCGGCTACTATGCATGCTACAGATGCTTCTGTTGGACGCCATAATGCTCAACTTTATCGTACGTATATGGCAATTTTACATGACATTCCTCGTTTTGAGCCAGCTTTGGAGTATTTTGAAGATTGGTTACCACAGTTTGTTTCAGCAGCTACTGTGCAAGGGATCCCTCGAGACCAGTGGGCCCGTCTGATGTTTAACAAACTGTCTGGTAAGGCTCTCTCTTTTGCTTCGAAGGTTGGTCCTAAGGTTGTTGAGTCATTAGATGAATTTATACGTATGATGTCCGCCCAATTTCCGAAGCCTCAACAATCAGTTTCGGAAAAATTTCATCGCTTTGCTCAAAGAGTCCAGCAGCCTGGGGAAACCGTCCGGCAATACGTGTCGGAGCTGCAATCTCAAGCCTTGGAAATTTGGCCATCACAGGCAGATCGGGACAGGCACTGCGTTCAACAACTTTTTGATGGCATTCGTTCGGAATATACTACGGCCTTGGCATCTAATTTCGGAAAAGGTGAGCCTAAATTGGACGAAATTCTACGTATCCTGGATAAATTGGAATCCCGGATCTCTAAACCTACTTTGGCAGATCAACACGCTTTTGCTGCCCCAGTCTTTCATGTTGGCGCCCAGAATTCCTCCAGGGACGGGGCTGCCCCCCTTGATTCGACTCCTGCGACTAGGCTGGAGCTGCGGGAAATGAAGGACTGGTTTGAGACAAAATTTTTGGACAAACTCAAAGAAATGGAGGAAGAAAAGAAAAAACGCTTTCCTCCTTGCCGTCACTGCAACAAGCGGGGGCATCATCCGGATCGCTGTTGGGACAAGGACCCTTCAAAAGCCCCTCCGGGTTATAAAGGTAGGAATAATCAAAATAATCAGGCACAAGTTGATATGGTGGGGGCCTACCCTCAGATGCCTCCTCAGCCGGTATACTATCCACAGCATGACCCGGCGCTTCAGTCCCCGGGTTATGCGGCGGCCCCTCAACAGTATCTGCCTCCGTGGCAGCATGCTGCGCAGGGCCAGCCTCGGCCGCTGTTGCAGTCTCAGTGGCAGTCACAAGGCGTGGCGGCTCCTGATTCTGTGGCGCGTCCGCGGGTGCCTTTGCAAGCGGGTCAGCCGCGTTACCGGGGGGCGGGGGCGAGAGCTTCCGGTCCTCCCTGTCTGAATGCAAATTTTGTTCCAGCTTCTCACGGTCCGGTAGGGGGCGGGGCCCAGCCTAAAAGAGGGGGTAGAAACCCCCAAACTGCTCCACCTCCGACGGCTCAACAGGTAAATCAGATGGTTAACCAGCTTTCGGTTAACATGCTACAGATTGAGCCCGATTACGAACGTCTAGGCCTCTCAAACCAACCGGAGGAAACCTCGGACCAGGTTCTGGGGGCAAATTTGTCTTTTGACACTGATTCTGTAGAACATCAGGTGGCTCAAAAATTTCAGTTGCTTCATCGGAATTTCACGACATTGGCAGCCATTCATGGTCAAACTCACGAATTTATGAATAAATATTTTGACGCCATTCGGTTGCATATTGGTGATATGACTGATCTTTTTCTCCGTTTATGGCCAAATAAGTTTGATTCAAATAATGTTTGGATGAATGAAACTGAGCCGTCGGATTCGTGGTGTGCGGGGGGTTCTCCTATTTTGGCGGGCCCGGGGTCTCCCTATACAGCTCCGTCCGAACCACCTGCCCAAGAACCTGCACCAGCTGAGGCCACAAATTGGGTCCAGGAGGACCAAGGCGAGGAAGTTCTTCCTCCAGAAACAGAGGCTACACCGGCCTCTCAGGTAAGTCCTCATTGCGTGGTACAAATTTCTGACCTAATGGGCCATTCAGCTCTCGCGGAACCGGGGGATGTCCCAGAAATTGACCTTGAGTCTGTTCTAGCAGCGGGTGAAAACACTCCAGCAATTTTGATTGATGTCAACGGTCAAAAATTGGTTGCGATTGTAGATACGGGAGCGTCCATTTCGATTATCAGTACGGGGGGCCTTGAACGTCTCCTCAGGGCGGGCGCAGAAATCGTGGTTAATTACCCGGATCCTATTAAAGCACGTACACCAGGAAGTGATTATTTGAAACTAACGGGGAAAGCATTTTTGCCTTTCAAAGTTGGTCAAATTCAGTTCGGGTGGCAATTTCACGTGGCCCCCGATTTCTACAGGGATATTCTGCTAGGTACGGATTTTATGAAAGCTTTTTCGTGGGATATTATCCTTTCTCAGAATAAAGTTTATATGGGTACTATGAACCACGATTTGCTCACCCCTGATCAATTGAGAGCTGAATGGAACACCCGGGATTCAACAGTTTTGGCAGTGGTTCTAGCAGTTGACGTGGTGGTTCCTCCCTCCTCGGAGGTCTGGGCTCAGGCCCGGGTCTCCCCAAGACTGACCGAGACTCCCCATTTGTTCGAACCTTTTGATGATTTTGTACATATAAATCGTGTACTGCCTTATGGGGGGATTGTTGTGCCTCGGGAAACTACTTTTGATTTTTTGGTTGCAAATCCTACAAATTGTCCCGTTGAATTATCGAAGGCTACCATGTTGGGGTCCATTAGCCCGGCTGACGACTATTTCTCCACAGACCCTAACCTAGAGGTGCCGTTGGCAGTCACGAGGGCTCAAGTTAATGTTGATACGTACACTGATGATATGCTGTTTATTGTTGATGAGGACCTCGGGACCCCTCCTCCCCAAATTTCTTCTCCGTTTACTGGGTCTTTGTCTGATTCTCCGTTTGATGAGCAGTTGGTTCTTAATTGTGACGTTGATTCTACTCAAGGGGACCTCCTGCTAAAAGAGGGGGTGGACCCCCTATTTCCGAACGAAATTTTTGACGAATCTGAAAAAATCCCGGAAGCGACTTCTTGTGCTAAGGGGGTTACGGCCCCTCCTGAGCCTCAGTCTCCTCTAAAAGAGGGGGTGGTCACCCCCAAAATTTTGGACGGGGAGGCAAAAACTTTGCAGTCATGTTTGTTCTCGGGTGATGATTTGGTTGATTTTTCTCAGGAAACGAAAGATTCTTGGCCAACGGTACCAGTAGCGTTTTCCGATATTGTAGAGTCTTGGGCGTCAGAGTCTCAGCCTCCCCCTGGGCCCCCTGCTGGTCAGGGACCCCAGGGTGAGGGCGTGGACCTCAACCAGGTGTCTTCTGCTCCGCCTAAAAAGTTTCGAAAATTTCTACGGCGTAAGATTCATCCGGGAGAACCTGGGTTTGAGCCCCGTACGTATAGAGTGACCACTGAAAAATATCATCCTACTGATTTGTCTTTTGACGAGGCCTTTTCACGTATCCCTCAGAACGGGGATATTGTACGTACTCCTGAAGAAGAGGTCGAGGTTGACCCTCTGACTGCAGCTGAATCGGTAGCAACTGCCCTTTTTGCAGATGCAGCAAAACGTGCCCTTTTGAACGGAAAAATTAGTTTGAAAGATTGTTGCTTGTCCCGTCGAAATCAACGGCGGTTAAAACTCATGATTCTAAATTTCCCTGATATTTGGGACGCTACAGGCGGTTTTGGGAAAACCGATATTGACTATCATTATATCGAAATTGAGCCAGGAAAACGGCCTATTCGTGCTCGGGCTTACAAAGTTAACCCAGCACAGAAGAAAATCATAGACGAGAAATTGTCCGCTTGGTTGGAGCAGGGCCTTATACAACCCTCTCGGTCTCCGTGGGCTTCCCCGATTATTCTAGTAGCAAAGAAAGATGGGGATTGGCGCCTTTGTGTTGACTATCGTAAACTAAATTCTGTCACCAAGAAAGATAGTTATCCCCTTCCCCGAATTGATGGTCTTTTTGAACTCATTTTGGGTCATTGCATTTTTTCGAAACTGGATTTAGCCTCGGGCTTCCATCAAATTCCTGTTTATCCGGCAGATCGGGAAAAAACAGCTTTTATTACTCATTCGGGGTTATATGAATTCAAAGTTATGCCGTTTGGGTTGTGTAACGCCCCTAGTACCTTCCAACGGATAATTGATCGTATCATGGAAGGGTTTATTGTTTATATTGATGATATTCTAGTTACTAGTCCGACTCAGAATCACCACCTGCAGCGTCTACTTGACATTTTCCAGCGTTGTGCAAAAGAGCATGTTTTGCTAAAATTGTCAAAATGCGAGTTTGCACGTAAACAGATGGCCTTTTTGGGTCATATTCTTTCAGAATTTGGCATTGCTACCGATCCTGACAAAATTCGGGTGGTTCGACATTTTCCTGTGCCTCAATCCGTCAAAGATATTCAAAGTTTTTTGGGTTTAGCGGGCTATTATCGTCGTTTTGTTCCCCATTTTGCCAAAATTGCTAATCCTTTGACGCGACTTTTGAAAAAAGGTGCTGAATTTGTCTGGGATTCTGCTTGTCAAGTTGCTTTTGAGACTTTGAAGGAAAAATTAATTACGGCACCAGTTTTGATTTATCCAAATTTTACGAAACCGTTTACTCTTGTTACTGACGCTAGTTATCAAGGCATAGCTGCCATTTTGCAGCAGGCAGATGAGAAGGAAAAATTTCACCCAGTTGCGTACGCGGCCAGAGCCCTCCATGCTTCCGAAAAGAATTATACCGTTACTGAATTGGAGGCTCTCGCTATCTTTTTTGGAATTTCTTATTTTCAACACTATTTGATTTTGCACAAATTTGACGTGATCACGGACCATCAGGCCTTAGAATACATCTTGGGCGATGCCGCAAAACCTAAGACGGCTGAAGGGAGGGTGGCCCGTTGGCGTGCTTTCATTGAACAATTTCGTTTTCGCGTTATTCAAAAGCCTGGTTCAGTCAACGGGGCAGCGGATGCATTGTCTCGCAATCCGCCTGCCATTGCCGGGGTTTTTGCTGAATATCCGAAAATTCCAGAATATCTTTTTGCTCTGTTAGATGATGTTGTAGATGATGAAGGCCCCGATGATGGTCCGGGTCACCCAGTTCCGATGCTTGCTGCAAAGGAAATTTGGGCCGAGGCCCTTAAGGCTGACCCGTTTACTTCTGCTATGATTGAATTTTTGCAAAATGATAAACTTCCGAAAGATTTACAGCTGGCCTCGTACGTACGTAGCTCTGCTTCAAAATTTGTTTACGAAAATGACATGCTATACCGTTTTCAAACTGATAAGAAAGGTGTTCCCCTCCCTGATGCTATTCGTCTCATTGTGGTCCCCACTGATTGTCGTCAATATGTTCTCAAAGAATGTCATAATGATTTTTTGGGGGGTTGTCATGTTGGGCGAGCAAAAATGATGGGAATAATAGCCGCTAGATATTATTGGGAAACTATGTCTCGTGATGTCACACGGTTCCTCGAATGCTGCCAGGTATGTGCGGCTTGCAACCCTGGTCCTCGCAAGCCTCAAGCATACATGAAATTTTTTACTCCGGTAGAGGCACCATTTGAAAGGATCAGCATGGATGTTATGCATGCTCCTACTACTTCGGTGGGGCATTGCAAAGTTCTAGTGATGGTTGATTTTCTGACGCGTTGGGGGTGGGCCTTCGCTATGGCTAATGAACAGACCACCACTATTGCAAAACTTTTGGCAGAACAAATTATTGCGGTTCATGGGGCCCCTCGTGAAATTCTAACTGATCGGGGCACCCCCTTTTGCTCTACTCTTATGGACGAACTTTGTAAACTTATGGGAACACGAAAAGTACGCACGACTGCCTATCACCCACAGTCGAATGGTGCTTGTGAAAGACTCAATGGCACCCTTAAAGGCATGTTACGCAAATGTATGTTGGCTTTTGAGCGGGAGTGGGACACCCTTCTCCCTTGGGTGCTGTTCGTATACCGGGCAGCCCCACATGCCTCTACCGGAGAATCTCCGTACTATCTTCTCCACGGACGTGATCCCCGTTTGTTTTCTGAAAACTTTTTGAAAATGCCTGATCCAACAACTAGACCCTTCAACTCGTCATACGTACAAGATCTGCGTAAACGTTTGCGTTTTTCTCGTGATTTACTGAAAGAACATATGGAAAAAATCTTGAAAAAGCGTAAAGATGATTACGATGCGAATGTTAAGAAAGTTGATTATAAAGAAGGCATGTTAGTTTGGAAAGATATTGCAAAGGCGAATATCCCAAAGGGTGCAAGCCGCAAATACCTGCCAGTCTTCGAGGGCCCGTTTCGGGTGGTCAAAGTTCTTGCGCCTCCAAATGTTGAAATTCAGTCTACTACAAAAACGGATCCCCCTACTGAGAAAATCCATGTAAATCGTCTTAAGCCGTTCCTCACCTAGTTTTGTATTGTATTGTTTGTATTTTGTATTTTGTCTGTATGCCTCACCTATGTCTTTTGTTCCTTTATAGCTTCTTGTTCTAGAGTGATCTCATCTTTTTCTTTGTTTTAGCTCTTAATCTTGTTTTGTTTTTACTATTTTAGGCGCTTATATTTTTGTGTGTAACACTGTTGGCACCAACCTGGTTTCTACTGTTTTGGGTAAATCAAATTTCTTTTCATAAATTTTCCTAGATTTTCTTGTATACGTATATACGTATCCTCTCTTAGATTAAATTTCATAAGTTTTGTGGCTTTCTTTATTCTTTTAAATTTATATCGTTGAATTTCTAAATTGTACAATACGTATTTCCCTAATTCCAACGGATTGACCTTCCAAATTTTCTGAATACGTACCTTCTGGTACCCTTGAACTTCTCCTTCCTTGAAATTTTCTTTATATTTTGGTTTCTAGTCTTTTGGGCTATCTTTCTCTAAATCTTTTTGTTTTTTATAATGAATTTGGTGTTTTTCTTCACTTTCATGTAATGCACTATATTTATTTCTTGTTTCAGAGCTGGTTTGGTCATCTTTTGGTGGTGGCTTTCTGTTTGGTTCAGTTGTCAGGAGGCCTTCCGGGGTTCCTGTTCAGATTTGGTTTGTTTTGGATCCGTTCTGGAAAACTATCAGGTGGTAACTTTTTCTTGATTTTGTTATAGTGTAGGGTCAGGTAGTTTTCCACAGTGTCTGTCGGCTTCAAAAATGGTTCGGAAACGCAGGCACCAAGATAAATCGGAAACATCAGAACGGGAATCCAGTCCCGAACAGCCTTTAGCAGAAACTTTACAGGAAAAAGGGGCATCCCGCGACTGGAAAAAGCTTTCAGAAGTGGGTGCCCCCCCTAGTTCACAGATTCCTTTGCGTCGTTCTCAACGCACGAAAAAGTCTCGCACTTCAGAGTCTGATGCGAGCTATCAACCGTCAGAAAAAGATACATCTGAAGATGTCGTAGTAGACGTTGAGTCAGTTTCAGATCCGTCTCCTTCTAAGAAATCTCAAAAGTCGAAACGTTCTCAGAAATCAGCGTCTTCACGCCGCTCTCGGAAACGGGAACGGTCGGAAATGCGGAAATCTAATACAGAACCGCTACCCCCTATTTCTCTAGGGGATTTGGCTCTTGTTTTTGAAGAAAAACCCCCTCCCAAAATTGATTTCGCTTTAGCTGCCGACAGACGCTGGAGGGAAGACTGGCTGAATCAAATTCACCAGGCAACTTTCCTGGATGAAAAATTACGTGCGGCTACATGTATTGTGACTGAAATTGAAGCTCTTGTTGGGGAGGTTGAAAATTTGTTTTTCTGGGCGAAAGAAGCCGGGTTTCTCGTTTTGGATGTTGAGGGTCATTCTCAGCAATGGCTGGACATCCCTACGGGCCAGTCTGCGACGACTTTACAGTTCGCAGTTCCGACAGATATTACAGCTTTTCGTGAAGAAATTGACCCTTTGAATCCGACTCAGGGAAGGGTCGGGGCTGAATCTGGTTTGAGACTTACGGTGGTGATGGTTCACGCCATCTACCTCCAAGTGCCCTCTTGGAAATTGATTCGTTATGCGCTGCAACCTTTACTCTATAACACTCCGTTTCCAGTTTTGGTGGTCAATGCGCTGTGCGATGCACGTCGAATCCTTGGTAATTTGGGTATCGATGCCAGAAATTCACTAGTCGACATAAATCATTTCTTTCGTTTCGCTTATCGCAGAATGGCCCTCAAGGGACTCCCCCCGGAGAATGACCCTGAACATCCACTTCGGGGCCCGCATATATGGTTTGATGAGAATAATCAGCGTTGCCTTCCCCCCCCTAAACTGCATGAGAACCTTTCGATGGGGTGGCTTCAGCAACATGTCTTGAAATATCCAGGGCGCTTGTGCAAAAATGTTTCGGCGCATGGCTTTATGTCTTTCTTGAAACCATCTGAAATTGCTTATGCTCTGAAAGACGCGCTTGATTTGGTTTTGGTTGTCCAGCGTTTGCTGCATTCGTGTCCCTCTTTTGGTATTGAACATTTTCAGCTGCTGCAGCGCACAAAATCTTTGAGTCAAGTCTCGCAGCGAGACACTTTGGAACGTCTTGAAAATTCGGCGCTTCCACATATTTTGGATGAACCTTTGTTTCGACCTTTGTTTGATCTTTTGATTGCGCATCTTGATGGCGATAAGCGTCATACTCAAAAAGTGGTCGATGTCAAAATTCTGTCAAAAGCTGCGCCGTTAGAACTTTTGCCGGATCAAAATAAGTTGAATTCGGATTTGTTTACGACTGTGGGGGATCGTCCCAATCCGGTCTTGGTTCCGAGCGCTCAGCAAATTGAATTGGCCGGTGAAGAACCGGAATACACTTTTGCGCCAAAAACTCCGAAACCAGATAAGGAGCGCGAGCAGCGTAAATTGGACGAAAAAGCTGCTGAGCAGCATGAGGTGCCAGAGGGTCTTCCCTCAGAAATTTTAGACGTTTCTTCAAATTCTTCTGATGCGGAAAATGAGCCCAGGCTGGAAACGCCTCCTCCAAAATGGGAACCGCATTCGCGCCCACCGTCTCAGGAGGAAATTCCAGCTGGGGACTCGTCTCTCCCCTCCACCCCCCTCCGTCCTCTTATCCCTTCCGCTACCCGGTCTCCCCTTTCTGAACAGTCAAATCAGCCGGCAGCGGCTTTTCACGTTGTTTATGCAGAAGAAAATCAGTCCCCTTCTGATTCGGCGGTGTTCGTAGGCCCTTCTTCGTCGCTGGCCCAGCCATCGCAGGTCGGCTCTTCTGGTGCGGAGACTCCGTCCCGCATTGAGCGGGATTTGCCTTCGGCGCCACCTGAGCCGGCTGCGGTTGTCGGCGAGGAGGGTGCAGCCTGCAGCACTCCGGGTCTAGGTCCAGAAAATTTTCAGCCAGTTACTGAACCGTTTTCGACGCAAACGTCTACTTTTTCTTCCCTCCCTACTGTTAATATTATTCCCCCCACCCCCATTCCTTCCCCGGCCCCTTCCGTCGCTGTCCCTATGGAGACCGAGGACCCCTCGGCTCCTCCTGCCCCTCCCCCTCCCACCTCTCTCTCTCAAGAAGAAATTATAGATCAACTTTTTCCGACGACTACTAGTGTTTCGACAGCTGTTTTGGATGATGTTGTGTTTCATTCGAATGAAAATTCTTCCATTTCTGTGCTAAATTTAGATCAGCCCTGTGTTCAACTGGTTCTGCCGGTGCAGGCCGAACAAGGGCCCCCGCGTTTTGCTTCTGTTTTGTTACCTGCAAATTTAGTCTCTGATTCGCTCTCTTTGGCGGGGCAAATGGCCGTTGAGCCATCGCCGCAGCCGGTTCCGGCTCCACTCGGAGCTTGGCCGGCTCCGCCACGTTTAAATTTGCCTGTTTCTACTTCTTCGGTGGCAGTTTCTACTCAAACTGGGGTGATGCGCCCTCCTACTTTTAGTGACTCTTTTCAGTTTTTGCGAAATCAGCCGACGCCTACGCCTATTTTTCAGCCGCGTATGAGTTGTCCTTTACGTATGTCCCTTCCCCGTCCCGCTTCCCAGTCCGCCCCTACCTCTCCCTCCCCTACCCCTACAGTCCCTATCTGGAATGTGCAAAATCAGCCGAATTTGCAACAGGCGGCTCAGTCACAAGTTGAGTGGTTCATGCCACATCTAAATTTTCGCACGCCAGGTTTGGGCTCATTACCCGTGGCAGCTAGAACTTCATTTTCTGATGCATTTTGGCACCGCATGCCTCCAATTTCCACAGATATCCAGTTTGCGCTGCTTGCTTCCTTGGGCTTTTCTAAGGAACTTTTGTCAGTCTGGATTGGTCATCCAGCTCCTTGGGACGCTATCGAAGTTGTTTATGTTTTAATGTCTCGTGCTGATTTTCCTTTGACTCAACTTCTGCAAATTATTTTTCCAGGTTCTATGTTTCCGGAGCAAGGGGGCGTCCCGCCTGCCGGCACTCCATCTGCAGGTCTGGGATTGACTCCCGACCCTATGTTTGCTCCTACTCCGGGCACAAATCGCCCTTCTCGTTCTTCTTCAGTCCCGGCTTCACGTACTACGGTGCGTTTTAGCTCGGACGAGGCTTCGTCCACATCTGGACAACCTGGGACTTCTGCATCTGCGGAGCCTCAGGAAGCCTCCCAACCTCTTTCGACTGATCCGAAGTACGCTAAACGCGCTTTTCCACAGCACAGAGATGAACATTTGCCTCCCGTGCAATTGGACATCCCTTTACAGACTTTTTCTCTGCGGGACTCGGCAACTTTGCCTTCGTCTTCCACGATTCAGTGGCCTGAGTCACATTTTCTGTCTTATGCGAGTCTGAGTGAGCAATTTGAATGTTCGGCGGCCCCTTGGGACCATCCTGCAAATGCGAAGCAAGTTTTGTATAAATATTCTGCACGCTATCTGGTTGAAAAAGCAGTTCCTCGTTTTTATGCTGATCCACCTCCACACATTACGCATCGCAGTGGGTTTTCTCTAGATCGGGAAATCAAGTCTATGAAGCCTCCATCGATTGCTCTCACTACTGATGATGGTGCCCTTCTAGGGGCTCCTAAGTACGAGGGTCCGCAGGAAATTGACCCACATTACCATCAGGCAGTGTGGTCAGCTATTTTAAATGATCGCAGGGCTGTTCCATTGCGGGTTTATTCGGAATTTGAATGGCAGGTTGTGACTTTGCCCGATTTCGCTGCAGAATCGGATCCCTCGCTTTTGAATCCCTATTTCACTAGTTCTTTTCGGTATTGGGAAAATTATTTTAGAAATTTGAAACATGCTCCATTTGCATTGACTGATTTTGCGATGGAAAACTATTTTGGTGTTATTAACACTCTTTTTTCTGATGCAAGCCCTGTTATCACATGGGATAAATTGGAACCGGTGTCTCATCCTTCTTACCGCATTCAGTTGGAAGAACCAGAATTTTGGAAACTTTCTATCAAATTTCCAGCTATTTTGCGCGATGACAAAGTTCTTTTTGAGTCTTTTCAGGTTGTTGGTTTTGCGCCCTATAAAGTTGCTGCGCTAGCTGATTTGGTTTCGCGATTTTTTCCGTTTGTGAATATTTATCCATCTCTTTCGCGTTTCCAGCAGTCGGCAGATTTAATTCGGGTTTGGGCTGAAAGATCCAAAACAATGGTCAAGGTGGCAGCGGAAGTCACTGAAGAGTGTTTGGGTCATGTTTTGATGCGCGCTTCTAATTTTCCTTATTTTCATCCGATTGCTCGTTTTCAAGGTGCTTTTGACCCGGCGTCTAATATGTTTCGTCTTGAACCGAAAAAGGTCCCGGGTGCAAATGGGTGGGTTGAATTGTGGGGTTATTATTTTCAAACAGCTGAGCAAGCTTATCAATTCCGAAAACTTTTCTTTTTCGCTTGCTGGCATGCCCCTGCTGAGGCTTGCGCGCAATATTTGAATCCGTTTTATTGCAAATTCGCTGCTGAACAAATTATGGGTTGGCTGCCACCTGACTCAGTTATTCGCAAATTGTGGCAAGGCAAAGATATGCATGTTCGCGCGTTCGTGATGCTTGAAGTCCTGCGTGCCAAGGCTAAATCTTGCCCAGATTTTGTTGAATTTTTGCGCGATTCTGGCTGCCGACTGCTGGTTGAAGCTACCAGTGACCCGTATTGGGGAATTGGTTTGTCTAAAAAGCAGATTGACAATTTGTCTCCAAATCAGGTCACTAGTGAAGTTATTCGCGTGCATAAACAGCAAAATCGCAATTGGTTGGGGAAAGTTATGATGATCTTGCGCGCTGAACTGTTTCCAAATTTAAATCGTGAAATGGAACAACTTTGGAATGACCGGCAGCGGGCCCACCGGGCGGCGATCGGAAAGATCGTCCCGCCCTAAGTTCTCATGCAGTTTTCTTGTGTATATTCTTGCCCCTTTATGTACGGGTTGGTGCTAAAAACTGGTGCTTAAAAGTCTTTTTATCTTTTTCTCTTATCTTTACTGTTTTACCACGGGGGGTGGGGGGTTCTCTCGTTTTCTTTTCTTTTTACTATTTTTACATTTAACTTTTATCTGCTGTGTGGGTAATTCTACTTGATTTCTTGACACATGTCGTTCTATATTTGACCCTTTTAGATGATTTTCTTGATAAATTTCATATTTCTTCTCTGCCTTTCTGATTTAATTTATAAATATTTGTTCATTTGAGTACTTTCTTCTTTGAATTTTTGAGTTTTGTAAACGATTTCAAACTTTTTCTTCTTTTTCTTGATTTTAGTATGTATAGATTTTTCTCCTTGGTACTTTAAAGTTGCCTTTCTCGATTATATTTTGCTTGAATTTTCACTTTCTTATTGGAATAAACTTTAATTGTTGATTTTCGTTGATTTTCTAAATTCCACACAGCAGATTGGATTTTCTTTTTAACATTTTTACAACTTTTAACTTTTGGTGCTCCTACATTTTTCACACTCGCTTTTGGAGTGTTAAGTTGCGGGCCGCTCCGGTCTCCGCATACCGGGTGAGGTGGGCCGCACGCTCCTTAACATTCTTTTTACTTTTTGATTCCGTTTCGTTTAGTTTGCCTTTGAGATTCTCTTTGATAAGCACAGGCCTATGGGGTTTCTCCTCCGCATACCGGGGCTGCGATTCTCCCATTGGTTCTGGAGCTACTAAAGTCATAGGTGGGGCTGTAACTATGTTTCGTCAGTATTTTGTTTTGTTTAACCTTGCCATTTATTAATCATGATTCTTCTGTGCTTTATTTGATTGCCTTAATTTTTGTTTTTTGTGTGTTTTAGTTAATCCTGTAATCTTTTTCTGTGCTGTGCCGGTGCCGACCCCCCATCCTCAGTGCCGGGTGTGCCCCCCAGGATATGTGCTGGATGGATCAGGAATGGACTTTACCGCCCATTGCTTGGTGCGAAGGTCTGGCGCAGTGCTCTACTGCCATGACGTCTGGACGGTGGCTGCTGGGGCTGGATTCTACTGGTTCTCCTTCGTAGCAGGCCTCTGGACTCTTGGGTGGCCAGGTTTTTGGCTGTGGTTGGTTGGTCTATTGGCCGACATGGGTAGTTTCGGTCGGTTTGGCCGGTCTTTTTGAACTCTTTGGGCGCACTGTGCTCTGTGCGATTGTCATCTGGTTGGGCGCCTGGTGTTGGTGGCTTGCCTGGCCGTCCTAGTGATTTTGGGAAGTATTTTGCTTCCGGTGGCTGGTTGCCGTATCGGCTTGCGGGGGTCTCTTTCCTCTGCAGTCGACTCCATCTTCGTCGGCGCCAGGTCTGGTGGGTTTTCCTGGCCTTGTGCTGGACTTTCTGGGCAGGCTTTGTTGCCTGTGTCTGCCATCTTGGGTTGGTTGGCCTGGATTGGCCTTTGGTTGGTCAAGGCTGTTGGGGCCTTGACGGGTCTCTACGTCTGGAGCTTGTCTTTGGCTCCTGGATATGGGGTTTTGGTGTCTGTGGTCCACCTACCGCCGTTGGGGAATCAGGCTGATGCGTCCACGGCTTGCATGGCCATCTGCTTTGTGCTCAGTCCTGGTCCCGGGTGCCTTTTGGCTCGGTTTGGTTTGGGTTGGACTTGGCGGCGAGGGTCAGGAGGCCTCGCGAGGCCTGCTACGGTCAGCCTTGGTAGGATCCGGCCGTATGAACTTTCGGCTGAAACGACTCTATGGTTGGAACAGCAACAGTTTGCGGTGCTGGGGAGAAAACCGCCAGTGTCCCTGTCTCTGCACACCCGTGACGCTCTCCCCCCTACCCTATTGTTGTGATTTTTGTATTGTTGTTTAATCAATGTATAGGTGATTGGTATCTTCTTTCGGGTTCTAGTTTCTTGGTTGTGATTGATTGGGAGGGAGCCGCAGGGATTAAATTTCAAAATTGGGGCTTAATTGATGATATTTTCTGTTCTTTTTCGTCAGGGCGCTCGCCACCTCGGTTTATCCGTTGTAACTGTCGGTGTCGGTATAGTTTTCTAGTTTTTCACTATCACTTTTCTGTCTGTTTTTCTACTAAATATGGTTACACGGTTTATGTTTTCTTTCGAATCTCAAATTTTCTTTACTTTTTCCTCGAATACTACAATTTCTTGATGACATTAATTTTCTTTCTTGTTTCACTAATCTAGTATTTTTCTGGCATTGTCTTTACTACTTCATTCCTATATTGGCTGCTACAATTTATGTACAATTTTTGATTCTTTTGTCTATTGTCTTATGCATAATAGTTTCTTGCCATGTTTACATTTACATATTTGTCATCATTATATACCATAGTTCTTATGTTTACAATAGTGGGTTGTTTTTGTTTCCCTACTGTTTCCTGTCGGTGCTCCCTACTCTTTTGGTACCTGGGTGTACTCGGGCGGGAATTTAAAATTTTACGTAGGTTTTGAGTAGGTAAGTAAGTTTTTGTAGTAGTTTGTCGAAAATGTCTCGATTCAGTTCCGAGTAGTTTTACCGTCGGCCGGTTAGCATGTTAAAAAGTTGTGTGCTCAACCGTGGTATGGTGTATGTTCACCGCAGTTGTTTTATTTTATCTTTACGTAATTTTCACAAACGTTTTACCTTTACTAGTACCTAAGGTACCTGTGAGTAATCCTTTTTTATCAAGTCTTCTAATTTAGTGGACCCGTCCGAGGCCGCCCGGGGCCAAAAGAGGGGGTATTATGTGAAGTTAGCACCGACAGGAAAGATATAAATTATACTTGAGATTCTAAGCCTAAGTGAAAATAACATTTCATTTGTTGAACGCTCAATCGTTTCGCATCACTCTTGTCTAAATTCGTAGGTTCGATAGCTAATAATTGTATTCCTCCATGTTGGGTTGCTCAGAAGTCAGTGTGGGTGTAAGATTTGATAGCAAGTGGTTGGGTTCGATTTGGGGAGATTGGTGTGAGTTTTGGTTAGGTAACTTAACTTCTGTCGCATAGTCGGCTTCGGCCGGGCGTTTTGCTAGTATTTTGTGTTTCTATAAAGTTTATGCTCGTCCTTAAAATTAACGTTTGCTCTAATTTTGTCGTCAAGTTCTTGTTTAAAGTACAATAAACCGTTGTAATCTTTCTATCGTTTTCTAGTTGGTCAGGCCGAACATTGCTCCAGCGTCACACACCACTGTTGTTACCTGTAATTTAGTCTTATCCTAGGGAATAAAGTCAGACAGCAACGTTTTTACTAAGATCAGTAGAGTCAAACTTCACACCCAAAAAAAAAAAATTCCATATTCTTCCAACTTTTCTTCTTGGCGTAATCCCGTATTTGCAATTATTTCAAGTTATTTTCGAAAAACGGAAATTTCTTTGTTTGAAAGGACCACTGAATTGAAGGTTTCGAACCTTAGCTTTGCCTTATAATAAATGTCTTGATTACGTTGAGAAAACGTGGGGAAGAATTCATTTATTTTATGTATTTTGTTGCTTATCAACTGTGTACGGTTCTGGTTTTTTTGCGTGTGGAAGGCTGTACAAACGCTACAAGAATGCACTGGTCCGGCAGTTGAGTTTGCATTCAACGGAGTAATCAAAGTATCAGCCATGCATCTATTTATGACGGAAGCAGGTTGAAATTTATGTTCCTGTGGTCGGGTCAGTAAAGCTACAAATCAGCACAATTTGAGTCAAATCTGAGCTTTGTTAAGCTAAAACACCTTGAAATACTTTTTGATCTTGACCAAAATTGACATTTTTCATGTTTCAAGTGGAATAAAACTAGAGTGCCTGGGCAGAATTCTTTCATATTTGGCATAATTTTGTAGACCTATAAGGTGTATGCTCACACCAAATTTTAGCTACCGGGGTCGCACCAGTATTGACTTTTGATTCGGAGGCCAAAATTTTCCAAGTTTTCGACGATTCTTCAAGTTCACGATAGTATTGCTCTCTAATCGTTAGGATTACAGCAAAGCGAATGCTATGAGTATATTACCCAATATGTCTTCTCTCATTGTGCCAAAGCGTAGACGTTTTCATTGAACCAAACAGCAAAGAGAAATTTTTAGGGTTCATAGTGGATGTCACGAAAAGTGGGTGGTCGGACCAGTTCTCGGGTGCCTAGAGAGCTATTGAGAGGTGGCCAAGAACCAACAACCAGGTATTTTTTCACCATTCATATGGTGTATATTCATGCAAAAAACAAGAGCCGATCCAAGAAGTTTGGGGCACCCCCATTTTAGTCGCCCCCCCCTGTAGCACATGTTTGCCGGTTTAAAGTTGGTCGGATTAAACTTTTCTCTGATATTTGATTCTGATATTAAGATCTACATCCGAAGTGTGCTAGCTTTCAGAAGAACCTTCGTAAGCGCAAAGAAACCGAAGTAAACTATCTTAATCAAAGCTTCTTGTGCCGAAGCTTCTTGTGCCAAAGGTTCTTGTGCCGAAGCTTCTAGTTCGTAACCAGACATGTGTAGGAGACGATAATACTGGGGTGGACTAAACTATGCATTTCGGAAAGTTTATAAGTTTATTAGAAAGAAAGGTGACATAGAGTGTGGAGTAGGGACCTATTCAACGATTTTGTTTTGTTCTCTTGTTTCGCTACCATCCCAGATATCCAATTGTTCTTGGTGCGATAATAATGTCTTGCTGTAAATAATAATGAGCTTTGCAGTAGTGATTTCTACATGTTTATTGTGTATATAATGTACCTACTTTGTATTCGGTTTTTAATGTTTCACTTTGCGTTCAGTTTTTAATGTCACGTTGTATGTGGTTTTGAATAATTATTTTATCACTTCACATTTGATATTGTATTGTTCGTTCACATCCGACTTTTACAATGCATATTGTGTACGTTTTATTTCTTAAGGTGGTAGTATCCTTTTGTGCAGTGCTTTTGTAGTGATTTTTTAAAACGCTATAACATTCACAATTTTGGGAGTTGGAATGAGCTTTATACATCGCCTTAAAGCTTATAATTAGGACATTCACATGAGCTTATGAAACTTGCAAAGTCAGCAAAAAATTGGCAAAAATTTTCTGACATAAGTGGTAAATAAAGGTCAAAAAGTTTCGAACATCGATTTTTCAAAAATGCGGAACCTGACAAAATTTCTATTTGCGTTATCATACAGAGGACATATGGACCGAGCGACGTTTTTTGGGTTTCGCTCAGTGGCACTTCACGTTTGAGAAAATTCGCAAAATATACAGAGACACTAAATTTTCAAGCTTTGCACTAAATTTTCTAGAAACTGGGAACGTTTTAGCCAAAACCAAGGAAAACGTCCCTCCGCAATAGTACGAATTTCCATTCTGGCGAAAATCTCCGGAATCTGTCTAGTAGGTTTTGAGAAATCAATGTTTAAAACAAAAAAACCGCAGTTTTGCCAAAATGGTTTTCCGGCAAAATCTCTAGGTGAAAGCAATAAAGTCCGGCTAGCAGGGATTCATAAAATGTGCATTTGGACGCTCTTTGAATTGAGTATAAATAGACGAAAATTGTTACTAAGATTTGGCAGTAATTTTGAAAAAACAGATTTCCTCGAAAATGGCCTTTTTTGACCCTCAAAATGGTTTTTTGCTTATACTGGCTTAACCACTGGAGATAGCTTAAAAGTTGTAAAAGCAAAAGTGTTCATTTGGGCACCCTCTATTCAGCCATCGTAACCAATCCGGTGTAACGACAACGTACTGAGAGAATAATGGCAAAAACCAAAAGTTTCTTATCTTTGCACCTAAAAATCCGTGACTGGTTCCAGTATGATAAAGAGCACTAAAATAGCATATCTGGAAAGTTCCATCCACTTTCATAACGAATTGGAGCCGGTAAGGTCAAATTTACACAAAGTGCTAGTCCCCCCTCAACGAATAATAAAACTAGGTAATAAAGTTAGTTACATAGGTAGATGTTAGTGTTATGTAGGTTAATGTTCCTAGTTTCAACTTAGGTTATTGCGTTCTTACGTAAGTATTAGTTTTGTTTTCAGGTCCCTACTGGGCCAAACAGGTGTGTCTCCTTTGCTTTCTAATAACCAAAGGCGACCATTTGACGAGGCCGCTGGAGGGTCAAACTTTGAAAATGTTGGAGCTTCTGTTTATTTCAAATTGATGAGCTCCAGCCGTGACGCATAAAACTTGATACCAAAAATCCGGCCTTTGGCAATCCATCTTTTCAAATTAGGGGTCACCTGTCCTCATAAATTTCAGGGTCCTCCAGCCGCCAGACGCGCCTGTGGGCTGCCGTAGGTCACGACTCGGCAGCCCAATAGAAAAACGTGATCATACTCTAACAGCCAATCAGCTGTTAGAAGCTAAAAGGCTAACCCCCGGATGGGGTCTCGACTGAAAACTGAAGCTTTCAGTCAGTGCTTGGCTGGCAGTCGGGGAGAGAGGTTGGAATCTCTCCCCTTAGAAACTTTATACTAACTTAAGGTGCTGCTATCCTTTTGTGCAGTGCTTTTGTGCAGTGCTTTTGTGGTGATTTGTCGAAACGCTATAACTTTCGCAATTTTGCGAGTTGGAAAGAGCTTGAAACATCGTTTTAAAGCTTATAATGTGTACGTTAACATGAGCTTACGAAACTAGCAAAATTGGCAAAAAATAGCAAAAAACTTCCGACATGTTGACATCTGACAGACTGAATATAGACCAAAGATTTTTGAACATCAATTTCTCAAAACTGTAAAATCGGCCAAAACTTTTTTCTTGTACCATGAAATGAAGAACATGTGGGCCGAGGGAAATTTTTTCGATTTGGCTCAACAAGTTTCAGTACTCCAGAAAATCCGGCAAAAGAGCGATTACACGAAATTTCGCAACTTTCTATTCAGTTTTCTCACACCTGGAGATGTTTTAGCTCAAACCAAGAAAAATGTCCCTCCGCAATAGGGCGAATTTTCATTCAGCTAAAAATCACGCGAATCCATTGGGCAGTTTTTGAGAAATACATGTTCAAAACAAAATAATCGCAATTTTGCCAAAATGGTTTTTCGGCGAATTGTCTAGCTTAAAGCAAAGAACTCCAGCGAATAGGTATTGATAAAATGCGCAATCGGACAGTGTATCGATGAGTATAAATAAACCGAAATTGTCTGTAAGATTTGGCAGAAATTTTGAAAAGAACTGATTTCGTCAAAAATGGCCTTTTTTGACCCTCAAAATGGTTTTTTGCTTATACTGCCTTAACTACTAGAGGTAGCTCAAAAGTTGTAAAAGGAAAAATGTTCATTTTCGTGTCTTCTTTTCAGCCATAATAACCAATCCTGTGTAGCGACTATGTACTGAGATAATATGGGCAAAAACCAAAACTTTCTTATCTTTAAACCTAAAAATCCGGGACTGGTCCCAGCATCTTGAAGAGCACGAAAATAAGGTATTTGGAAGTTTCATCCACTTTCATAACGAATTGGAGCCTGTAAGGTCAAATTTACACAAAGTGATACCAGTACCTTAAATAGAATTTGGTTTCGTTCCTGTAGAGATGCGTAGTCTTTTTTCCACGAAACTTTAAACCGGCAACTTCGAAAATATGCAAATTGGCCGCCTAGTACTGCTAATCGACGTGTAATACCACTACAAGTTAATGTTACTTAAGTACTCCGGCGTTTACAAACCAGTAACAGGAAACCATGTGACTGAAAAAAGTTTTCTACAGAAAACTCTATTTCAAGACACTATGTTTACTATTGGTGTACAGATAGAAGTTTAACCTAGAGAGGAGGCGGAAATGTGAAAGTGCGGAACACTTAACAAGCAAATATATTAAGAAACAGCGACAACTGGCCAAAAACGGACCAGCTTCCAGCGAGCCCGCAGACAAATAGGGTGAGTTCATTTAATCTAATAGTAAAACAGAACAAATGTTATCGCCGTCATCATCATCATCATCATCCTTGTGGTCAGGCGGTTGAGGAAGCCATATTGCCGGGTTAGACGCCCGGTACCCCCAAGGAAGTCCAGGACCCCGGAAGGTTTCTTCCATAGGACAGCCAGACCATCAGAACAGTTCAGGAGCCTCTGCCGGATAGGCTCCTTTTGAGGGCAAGTCAAAATTAGGTGTTCAAGTGTCTCGTCTTCGATGGGGTCGATTTGGTTACGGTATTGGGCCAGTAGCAGGCTTTTCCCGGTACGTAGGCGCGACAGGATGATCCTTTGCCTTTTGGAAAAGCCAGATTCCAGCTCAGGTGGAACGGGACCACGATCTTCAATGTTATCGCCGTCTTATATGTTACCCTTATATGATGTTGGTTAAATCAGGTGGCAAATACATGGAGATCAGGTGCCCAGAAGACTCACAGAGGTCCATTTGGGATGCGCCAGGCGTACATTATCTCATCTAAAAAATGAAGAAAGAAAGAATCCTGCTGCCGGCCGGATGTGAACGTGCGGAGAACCAAGTCTGACGCACCAATATTGAAATCCCAAAATCAAAGGTTTCTCAGGTCTTAGCCGGCCCCAGGATCATGGGCACAAGACAAGCAGGAGAAACGGCACATACCAGTGCGAAAGTAAACCAGACCTGAGACAAAGCACCCGAGTCCAGCCTTACAGGAGAAAAAGGCAAGTACAACTGAGTTGCACTCTGAAGCAAATAGAACTATGCTCAGAATGCCAAATGTCTCAAACATAAGGCTTCGTGAAAGCAACATCAGCGTCGACATTGGCAGTGGAAGGAATTCACGAAAACGGTGAAAATGTGGAAACGAAAATAAACCGTTCTGATAACTATCGCAAAGCGAGAGAGGTCTGTAGGTCGACGAAGAAGGCTGACGAAGAAGAAGAATCTTGACAAAGGCCGCTATGGATGGCTTGCAAAAGGTAATATTTTATCTGTTGAAACCTATTGAAGCCTATTGTAGCCAATGGGAAGAAAGCAACTTGAAAGGGCGCGAAGCTCCAACATACTGATGGTCGCTGCAGCGGTCGTCCGAAGACCAAGCAGATGAAAAGAAAGTCCTCAATCGTTTTTGGAAGAGTCCTGAGAGAATCAGCATGGCAGCATTATCCTCCAGAACCCGCAAGAAGGCAAAAAATCAAAATTTGAAATTGAAAGGATTGAACATATTGCTTACTCCATAATATTGTACGGATGAAAGTAAAACGTTGAGACGAAGGGCACTCTAAGCATTGCCGAGCATCAATTTAGTTTTAAACTTAAGCTTCGTCGGATTGTGCCTTCGTAGATCTTCAATCTAGTTAATTGAAGTTATGGTTCAATCTCCACCACAGGCCTGAATTTTTCGGGTCGAAGGTGCTGTAGTGACATTCTTCTGTGATGGTTGAACCAGAAATTAAATCCCCCAGGCGCTCACAAGACTACTAGGACTGACGGAAAGAAAGGACAGTCGGACTCTAAAGGCCTTTTCAAGAAAGGGTAGAGTAGAGCTAAAATTAACCAGATCCTTTTCAGGAAAGGGTTAAACGAGTAAATTTTAACCCTGCTAGTTAGAGTTAAAAATTTTAACTCCGCCTGGATTCATGAAAAGAGTTAAAATTACAGCGCTGCCGTTATTTGAGGGGAAAGAAAATGAAAGAAAATGATAAATTTTCTTGAAATAAAGAACAAGCTGAACCCTAAAAGGAGTGTGGTTCTGCAACTGAGATTTTAGACTGCAATGCTTCATTTAATGGTGATGATGATTTAATAATAATTTCATAACTGATGATTTTGACAAAGCAACTCAGCCACGCAGTCCTTAGTTGCTCTCAGTCTCTGATCTCACATCTTTGGCAATTATTTTGTCGCTTTTCACCTTTTCTAGACCAGCCTCAGTAGTAATAGAGAGCACAATTGAGCGCTATTTGGGCCATCCCCGGGGAGCTGGGACCATCCCAGGTACCATGTCTCTATTCTACGAGGCTGGTCTTAGAAAAGGTGAAAAGCGACAAAATAATTGCCAAAGTGTGAGATCAGAGACTGAGAGCAACTAAGCGACGGGCGAGTTGCCCAATCACTTATGAATTATTATTAATCTCTCACCATTAAAATGAAACATTGCAGTCGTATCCAGTGCAGAACCACACCCGAGGGGTCCCCGTCTTATTCAAGAAAATTTATCATTTTCATTCATTTTCTTCCCCCTCAAATAACGGCAGGACTATAATTTTAACTCCTTTCATGAATCCTGGCGGAGTTAAAATTTTAACTCTAACTAGCAGGTTTAAAATTTACTCGTTTAAACCATTCTTGAAAAGGATCTGATTAATTTTAGCTCTACTCTTTCTTGAAAAGGCCCTTAGAGTACGAGTGTCCTTTCCTTCCGTCAGTCCTAGTAGTCTTGTGAGCGCCTGGGGGGTTTAATTTCTGGTTCAACCATTACAGAAGAATGTCACTACAGCAGCTTCGACCCGAAAAATTCAGGCCTGTGGTGGAGATTGAACATATAACTTCAATTAACTAGATTGAAGATCTACGAAGGCACAATCCGACGAAGCTTAAGTTTAAAACTAAATTGATGCTCGGCAATGCTTAGAGTGCCCTTCGTCTCAACGTTTTACTTTCATCCGTACAATATTATGGAGTAAGCAATATGTTCAATCCTTTCAATTTCAAATTTTGATTTTTTGCGGGTTCTGAGATAACGCTGCCATGCTGATTCTCTCAGGACTCTTCCAAAAACGATTGAGGACTTTCTTTTCATCTGCTTGGTCTTCGACGACCGCTGCAGCGACCATCAGTATGTTGGAGCTTCCGCGCCCTTTCAAGTTGCTTTCTCCCATTGGCTACAATAGGCTTCAATAGGTTTCAACAGATAAAATATTACCTTTTGCAATCTCATCCATAGCGGCCTTTGTCAAGGATTCTTCTTCTTCGTCAGCCTTCTTCGTCGACCTACAGACCTCTCTCGCTTTGCGATAGTTATCAGAACGGTTTATTTTCGTTTCCACATTTTCACCGTTTTCGTGAATTCCTTCCACTGCCAATGTCGACGCTGATGTTGCTTTCACGAAGCCTTATGTTTGAGACATTTGGCATTCTGAGCATAGTTCTATTTGCTTCAGAGTGCAACTCAGTTGTACTTGCCTTTTTCCTCCAAGGCTGGATCGGGTGCTTTGTCTCAGGTCTGGTTTACTTTCGCACTGGTGTGTGCCGTTTCTCCTGCTTGTCTTGTGCCCATGATCCTGGGGCCGGCTAAGACCTGAGAAACCTTTGATTTTGGGATTTTCAATATTGGTGCGTCAGACTTGGTTCTCCGCACGTTCACATCCGGCCGAGCAGGATCTCTTCTTTCTTCATTTTTTAGATGAGATAATGTACGCCTGGCGCATCCCAAATGGACCTCTGTGAGTCTTCTGGGCACCTGATCTCCATGTATTTTGCCACCTGATTTAACCAACATCATATAAGGGTAACATATAAGACGGCGATAACATTGAAGATCGTGGTCCCGTTCCACCTGAGCTGGAATCTGGCTTTTCCAAAAGGCAAAGGATCATCCTGTCGCGCCTACGTACCGGGAAAGCCTGCTACTGGCCCAATACACCGTAACCAAATCGACCCCATCGAAGACGAGACACTTGAACACCTAATTTGACTTGCCCCCAAAAGGAGCCTATCCGGCAGAGGCTCCTGAACTGTTCTGATGGTCTGGCTGTCCTATGGAAGAAACCTTCCGGGGTCCTGGACTTCCTTGGGGGTACCGGGCGTCTAACCCGGCAATATGGCTTCCTCAACCGCCTGACCACAAGGATGATGATGATGATGATGACGGCGATAACATTTGTTCTGTTTTACTATTAGATTAAATGAATCACCCTATTTGTCTGCGGGCCTCGCTAGAAGCTGATCCGTTTTTTGTCCAGTTGTCGCTGTTTTCTAATATTTTTGGCGTGTTAAGTGTTCCGCACTTTTCACATTTCCGCCTTCCTCTAGTTAAATCTTCATTCGTACACCAATAGTAAACGTAGTGTTCTGAAATAGAGTTTTCTGTAGAAAACTTTTTTCAGTCACATGGTTTCCTGTTACTAGTTTGTAAACGCCGGAGTACTTTGCTAACATTAACTTGTAGTGGTATTACACGTCGATTAGCAGTACTAGGCGGCCAATTTGCATATTAAAGTTGCCGGTTTAAAGTTTCGTGGAAAAAAGACTACGCATCTCACAGGAACGAACCAAATTCTATTTAAGGTACTGGTATCATTTCTGTGTAAATTTGACCTTACAGGC
>JASAND010004375.1:0-17167 GCA_030248195.1 Trissonchulus latispiculum | reverse complement strand
ATCTGCAGCCTCCCCTCAAAAAAAAAAAAAAAAAAAAAAAAAAAAAAAAAAAAGTAGAGAAACTCATAAAAAGCCCTAACGCCGGTACTTCAACGACTCGACGTGAAACACTACACACAAAAACCTAAAGCAGTGACTCTATCGCACTGCGATCCCTAACAGCCACTATCACCGGGCTGTGCTGCAGCAAAGCAAATAGACTGGCTTAGACTGACCCACAAGCCTATTTTCGCAGCCTATTTATACTCTTTTGCAGTCACGCCACTTTCTAAGAATAGAAAGGTGACATTTCCGAATTCGCCGAAAAGCTGGATTTTCGGGGTTTTCAACACCCAGTTTTCCTGGACTTTCGCTGACAGAAAATGGAAAACAACTCCGCTTACGTAAATGGCAGGTGCAGGTGCAAAGTGCAGGTGCAGGTCCAAGTGCACTACCTTTTATAGCAGTTCTGCACTGATCCGGGATGAGGCTAATTACTACGTAGGATATAGATGTGCATGTGTTGTGATATGCGTGTATATGCTGTGTGACTAGGTGTGTGTATATTTGTACGCAATATATAATAGCATATATAACGGCACAATAGCCTATGTGCGACTCTTCTGCATGCCATATAATGATTGTTGACACATTATATGCAGCACGCTAAAGCATTAGGCAGCAGCATTATATGCTATTATATGCTGCACACTACACTCAAAGCCAGCGCGTTATATATTATACACGTACGCAGCAGCAGCGCTGTTATATATTACGTATGCAGCAGCAGCAGTAGAATATGCTGTTATATGCCAGCGTGCTAAAATCGCGCTGCGACACGGAGAAGCCGTTATATACCTACGTTAAGACCTCTACGTATGTTATGTATTATATGTTACGTAGGATTTTCTACCTGAGTGTCCTGCTACATTTGCACCGCATCGGGGCAGCAGCGGATCCTTACTGCAGGTTCTGTCCAGGCCAAGAAGACACCCTGCAGCACCTCATTTCCTCCTGCCCTCAGGCTGACAGGGCCCGTGTTCTCCACCTGGGCCCATCCCCCTCAGCCCAAGCCCTCTGGGATAGACCCCTGGAGGTCCTAGCCTTTCTCCGGGAATGCGGACGGCTCCACCCTGGTGGGGCTGCCCGGGTCGATTGACTTTGGTCAGGTGGCCGGAAGCAGCAACAACAACAACAACAACAACAACAACAAGAATGAGCATATACTGAAAACAAAATATATAAAAATACAAAGTGACAAAAAACAGAAATGAAAACCCAAAAAATACCACTAATGAACCAACGCCGGGTCCCAAGCCCCGGGGGAAGAACTCAGAGGGGTGGTGAAGGTGGGAGGGGATCTCAATCCAAGGATTACTGCTCGAAATGTGCACACTATACTACTACTGGGGAGGGTCCAGGTCCAAGGTCTAGCGGAAGGGGGGTTCAAGGTAAAGCCCGAAAATGGGTTCACGGTCAAGCCCGAAAATAATTAAGTACGCAGCTCTCTTTTAATGCTGTAAAATGTTTGCACTTTCGCATTAAAAGTATTCACTGACCATACATGTGCTTGGGGGGCTTGGGGGGGGGGGGGGTACACCCTCCCCCCCCCCAGACGTGGAGCTCACTCGCCCAATAGGGGTTCCTCACCCCCCCAGAATCCGGATATTTCCCGTTTTTTGTTTTCTCGGCTCACCCCCCCCCCCGAATTTCCCCTCCTGCACATGTCCGTCACTGACTGCTTAGTTCTTTCAAATATCGTAAGAGTTTCCATAAAAGTGGCTGAAGAAAGTTTCATTTTGCTACTTTTAGTCATCCCAAAAGGGGTGGGTCTAGACCCCTTGAACCCTACTCCCGGGTGCGGCCTTGATACATACGTAAGTCCTGTATCCTGCACCAATGGCGATGGTAACGTTCATCAACTTACTTTTACTCCATTTCAGGATTTAAAAAACTGAGATTTCCAAAACATAAGCAACCAAAACTTTCAAACTTTCATGAAAAGTCTGGCATTGCTACTAGCGTTTTCAAGGACATGTAAGGAGAGTTCTAGAAGTTTTTGAACGATACTTATTCCAAAAGTTTGGGCAAAGGATTTAAGCACCAGAAAAGAATTGTATTACTGACAGGTTCAAGAAAGGCAAAAATCGAAATAAAACGAATCTAAAGGCACTTGGTGCGTTCTAAACTATAATAGAGCGAAAGAGAAGTCTCTTACTTGGCAACAGTGGAAAGCTTTTCATAGCAAGTTATATAGGTCTGATAGTCCCGATCAAAGCACTCTCTGTATCGCTTTCGCTCCTCCCGACTTTTGAGTGTGGGAAACTGGGCGTCAAAGTTCCAATTGTCATTGGCGTCCAGGGAAGGAGGACTCTCTGTCTGCAGATGTTCCTTCCCAGGATGGGATTGGGATTGGCCTTTCTTTGGCGAACCTTTCCTAGCGTTCGGATGTCCCTTTTCCACCGGAGTAGCGGAGGCGGAGGAGGAGGAGGAGTGACGGCAGACTGGGAATTCCTCCTCCTCCTCCTCAATCTGCTGTTGCTCCTCCGCTTCTAGTTCCTGCTCTTCCCCTCCTGGTTCTCCGTGGCCCACATCCAACTCTCCATTGACCGGCGTCGTGTCGCCCGTACTCGGAGTGGGGATCATGGAGGGCGAGAGGTCCGCCCCCACCGCCTCCTCCTCCTCCGCTCCCCCGTCCACATCCATCCCTCCGTCTCCTCCGAAGCTCGTCATGCAGTAGTGACTGGGTGAGTCAAGGCGAGAGGACAGGGCAGCACCGCCCACTGGAAAGGGAGACACCTTGCCCACGGGTTTGGACTTCTGGGCAGGCGGCGGAGTTCCCAGGGCAACGGGTGGATCTCGCACACTTCGTTGGGGAGAACTCGACAGAGAGGACGGAGTGGGAGCCCCGCCCACAGAAAGAGAAGGCGGAGGCGGTTTGGCAGAAGAATGACTAGACACAGAAGAAGAAGAAGAAGACGAGGACTTTTTCTTCGTGTGATGACTACTCTTAGAGACGGAGGAGGAGGAGGAGTGTTTGAGTGAGGTCGTCGCACTCGTCGTGGAAGGCGGGGGATGTGGAGTTACATCCACCTCAGAGGAATTTGACGTCCCCAATTTACTACCACCACCACCACCCGTAGTAGGACCACCAGTAGCAGGGGGTGCCGAAGGCACATTAGTAGCAGTAGCAGTAGTAGTAGAAGAGTTGAGCGGTTTTCTTGAGAAGTCAATGGTAAGCTTTTTGGGAGCAGAAGGAAACAGATGAGTAGATTTGAGCGAGGCAGAAGAGGGCTCAGGCTTCATAGCGGATGAGTTGCCAGGCTGTGGACGCTTTCGAGAATGAACTCGCTCTGGAGCAGCGGAGGAGGCGGAGGAGGAGGTCGTTATCACAGAAGCAGCAGTGGAAGAAGGATTGGGGACATTATGTGACGGGCCATTGGCGGGAGAGCCAGAGGAGGCAGGTCCCAGACTCGGAGTTCCAGGGCGACCCACCGTCGTCCCGTTCCCATTCTCTCCTCCATCCTTTCGTTTCTCCAACAGACCCTTGACAAACTGACGCTCATAGGTGCTGTAGACAGGCCAGTCCAGACTAAGCTCTCCCAGAAAGTCACGATTGAAACTGTACTTTTCACTGGAGGAACCAGAACCAGGGCCTGAGGAGGCGGAGGCGGAGGAAACCTTCTGCACACCAATCTCTCGAAGGATACCGCCTACAAAACAAATAGAAACAAACTAGATAGACTACACACTAAATACTCCTTGAATTTAGGTGGTGATTTCTTTTGGAGACATTAAATTTGAACCATTACTACTCATTCACTACTTGGAGTTTGGAACTATATAAGAATGTAGCTTATTTTCTTTTTACTGAATGCGATGATAATAGTTTTGTCCCTCGCCGGTACTCCTATTCTTAGGTCCCCTCAAGGTCATTGGGTTCCTAAAGGATATGGGGCGACTCCAGGGGACCCAGTCAGATTGATTAATTTCAACGGCCCAGCAAGACTGAAGAAGAAGAAGAAGCTACAATGTGAAAGAAGAAACACTGCAAAGTCTCCAAAAAATAGAAAGCGAAACTGTTTTCTTTATGTCTCAAAAGCGCTTCAAGACAGCTACCATAAAGTTTTATTTTCTGAACTGGCATGATGAGATCTTTCTTTTCGTGAAAAAAGATTTTTTAAACTTCCTGTGCGATTTCAAAAGGTAAAAAAGATTTCAAAGGGTGCCGCATTTATATGCCCAGGAAGACTGGTACATGCTACCACCAAGAGTTTTTCAGGAAAATTTCCCCTTATTCAAAAGTCCTGCACACCAAATTTCAGCTTTTTTCGTTGAAAACTTTTTCGACTTTGACCGGTTATTACTCGCTCAGTAGAAAAATTTTCAACTAGATTTTCAGGACCGCCAGGGCTTCAGCTCTAACCTGATATTGTGGTATTTCAAAATTTGAAATTCGACTTTTTCGAAAAATACCACTTTTTGACCCAAAATTTCGGCAAAGCGAATCTAGTAAAAGTGAGTAAAAATATAATCATAAAGTTCAATCTGAGCTGAATCCAATGATATAAAGTTTTCGTAGCGGTTCATACTTCTGTCCGTTTGCCCGTTTCTGTTGTCCGTTTGTCTGTTTGTCCGTTTTAAAAGTTGATTCATACTTCTGCTGTTTTGCTGCTTTGCTGTTTTGATGTTTTGCTGGTTGTCCGTTTGTCCT
Organism: Trissonchulus latispiculum; assembly: GCA_030248195.1. Classification (NCBI taxonomy): domain Eukaryota; kingdom Metazoa; phylum Nematoda; class Enoplea; order Enoplida; family Ironidae; genus Trissonchulus; species Trissonchulus latispiculum. The sequence continues at coordinate 12,474 of JASAND010004375.1, read as the reverse complement.
TCTGTCCGTTTCCAGGGTTGATTCATACCTTTGCTGTTTTGCTGTTTTGCTGTTGTCCGTTTGTCCGTAAGGGTTGTCCGTTTGAACTTGAGCAATGTTTAACTTTTTCCGTTTGTCCGTATGCAACAACCAATGGGAAACGACCAGAACTATCACGTGCTTGCTAAGTAAACGTCTGTATTTGATTTTTGAATATGTATTTATATGTTATTTATTTCAATATATATTTGAAATATTGACAACATTATGAAATTACTTTCAAAGGTAACTTGATTTCAAAGTTTTGCAGGTTTTTGAAGAGAATGACATTTATAAGTAACAGAATGCTGTAGCCAATCAGTATAAACAGAAAGTGTCAAGTGACTCGAAAACAGAAACAGCAATCCAGCAAAACAGCAAAAGTTTAAATAGTGTCTTAAAACAGAAAATAGACACCATCAATACGGACAAACGGAAACGGACAAACGGACAATCAGCAAAATAAGTATGAACCACTTTGTCCTTTTTAAAAACGGACAACCGGACAACCAGACAAACAGACAAACGGACAAAAGTACAAACGGACAAACGGAAAATAAGTATGAACCGGGCTTAATATTGCGCCAGCAATGAATTTTTAAACAATTCACCTGAATTGAAATCGAAATTTTTCTGAGCGAGTCGCGGGTAATAACCAGTCAAAGTCGAAATCTAAAAATGGAATAACTCATGCAAGTTTCAACCAAGAAAGCTGAAATTTGGTGTGCTGGACGCGTGGACAAGGGGAAAAGTTTCCTGAAAAACTAGTGGTAGTAGCATGTACCAATCATCCTGGACATATAAAAGCGGCACCCTTCGATATCGCACGGGAAATTTCAAAAAAGGTTTTTCACGAAAAGAAAGATCTCATCATGCCTGCTCAGAAAATATAAGGAACACTTTATGGTAGCTATCTTGAAGCGCTTTTGATATATAAAGAAAACAAATTGGTCAGACTTTGGAGAGAAACTTTTCTAGAGCTTTAACAAAATAACAGAAACGCAGATTTTCAGACTTTTTGCAGGCAGACAGACAGAGTGTACGTATACAGGTGTAAGTTTTCCTGGGCGTCGGTTATAGCATTTGAAATCTGGGAGCTGGGAGGTCCTCCCTTTAATTACGTATTACGAAACCAAGAAGAATAGGAGAAAAAGGGAAAGGGAAGGAGAAACTTACGTATCTGTTTTTCATCCACCTCAGTGAGTCCATCACTTCTCAGTCTCAGGATGAGTTCCGCCTTATTGTAGGGTCGGAGAACCAGCAGCTGCATGACCCGCTGTCGAATGGGTCGCTTGGCGATCTCAGACTTTATCCCACTGACAGAGCCAGAAGGAGTCCCCAGTGCGGATGAGGTGGCGGCGGAGGAGGAGGTGGTTCGGTTGGGATGATGTTTGGACGGAAGGTGGTGATGACCAGAATGGGACTTGGAGGACAGCTTGGAGGCGGAGGATGGGACACCGCAAGATTTCGTACCCGGCGGCTTATACTCTTTTGTCTGAAACAAAGCATAAAATGCAAAGCTAACTAAGTTTAATATTTCCCCATCAATTTCAGTTTTCAGTTTTCGTCGGTCTTTTTTTCTTTCTTATCCAATTAGCAGGAAAAAAGAAAGGACTAAGCTCGAATCGGCTACACTGCCAAACACACACACCTGCACACACACAACTGCACACACGCACACACCTGCACATACACACACACCTGCACACACACACCTGCACACACACCTGCACACACACACCTGCACACACACACCTGCACACACACCTGCACACACACCTGCACACACACCTGCACACACACACCTGCACACACACACCTGCACACACACACCTGCACACACACCTGCACACACACCTGCACACACACCTGCACACACACACCTGCACACACACCTGCACACACACCTGCACACACACCTACACACACCTACACACACCTACACACACACACACGCTCTCTCTCTCTCTCTTTCGTTCACTTTAGGACAGGCCCTCTCCCTTTATATCCCAGGAGATATCTCCGTCCTGCCACAGGACATTGGGTGCCGGTGCTCATCCCCGGATTCTCAGCCGTAGAGCCAGGAGTGTCACCTCAAATGATGACTGCATCCGTGGAAGGGGGGCCGGCCCTTCTTCACAGACTCCTGTTACCTTCCCACCGTAGTGGTACCCATTTACCGACCAGTGAAGGATGGATAGCTGGGTTGGCTAGAGTCGAGAAAGCTTTGTGGCCTCCGGGGATCGAACCACCGACCCTAAGATCGGAAGTTCTGACCAGCGCCTTAGACCACTCGGCCATCCCGACTCATTTGCACACACACCTGCGCACACACCTGCACACACACACACCTGCACACACACACACACCTGCACACACACACCTGCCCCGACTCTTTATATCAAACAGGAACATCAAGTCTACAGTAAGAGTGGAAGTGAAAGGTAGATATATATATATATATATATATACCTGTTTCTGTTTGGCTTCCTGGTCTAATTGCAGTGCCTTGGATCGCGTCTGATCAAAGACGTCCTCTCTCGCCTCCACCTGGATACGACCCAAAACCCAACCTACAAAAAATATTAACAAAACGCATATAACTACAAAATATATACAAAAAACTGCAATGAGTCCCGTCCCACCCTGTAACAACAAACACTCACAATAAAATAAGTCATGCTCTCGGCATATCAACAAAGTGGAAAAATCCGGTTTTCCGGGGGTCTTCGGCCGCCGGTTCACCCCCCCCCCCCCCCAAACTTCCCCTCCTGCACATGTTTGCTCTCAGGATGACACGAAAGCAAATCAACAAAGTGTCCAAAGCAAAAAGAGAACTCCAATCAACTAAATCAGGCAAAGAAAGTGACGATGATTACGTACATACGTACATATATGCCTGCTTACCCAAGTCTTCCATGGTATCCTGGGACTCCCGAAGGACATCCTGACCAGAGGCAGACGCAGAGGCGCCGCCCCCGTGAGACTCTCGAATCAGGGTGAACTGGAATCGGCGCTCCTCTCCCCCCTGGGATCCCGACTTGGAGGAGGCATCAGCACCAAAGCACAAGGATCCATTCTCCGAATCATCAATTTTTATGGAGAGTTTCGGTGGGGACCGCCTTCCATGTCCCTCTCCCCAGCTCCCGCCATGACCAGATGCCAATGACTTCAGTTCCTAAAATCACAGATCACAATTAGCTGGGTTTACTTTACTGGGGGGGGGGCGGGGGGGCGCCCCTCCCCACTTTTTGGGCTTCCCCCCACTCACCCTAAGGTGCCCAGAAAATGCCAAATTTTTAGGATTGTTGGTCAATTTTTGATAAAAATCGTCTTTTTTGGTGCTAAAACTTAATTTTCGAGCACATTTAAGCTTAATTATAGCAGCATATGTGGAACACAGGCTATTTTTACTGTATTTTTAGCATTTTTAGCCCATGTTATCCCCCACTTTTGGACCTCCCCCCACTAGTGGGGGGAGGACGTCACCCCCACTTATTTTTGCCTAGAAAAATCCCAAGTAGTCAGCCACTATATTGATTTTAACTGGGGAAAATAATTCAATACGTACAAGAACATTTTACGCGAATCAGATCAACTGTGGTTGGTTTGGTGACAAACGTGGATAAAATAGCAGTCATATTATATTATATACAATCAGAATATATACACGTAACATGGGAATCAATTCCTGCGCAATGTCGCCGTAGTCTGTATTCGTACGTAAATCAAACACTCACTTTTAGTCACTCATTTGGAATCCTAACTTACTCATTTGGATTTACTTTATACCCATGGCCCGCCCATGGCATCATGGCCCCGGCCGGGGCCACCTTGGCCCCGGTACCGGGGCCGGGACCTGGAAATTGGGAGTCCAAATCGAGAATTTTCAAAAATTTTCTTGAAAATTTAAATTTTGCAATAATTTTTGATATACAAACGTTACTATCGTTGTTTTCATTCATGTCGGCTGGGAAACAAACGATTTGTAACACTTTTTGACATTCGAAATTTAAAAATTTTAGTCAAAATATGTCAAAAATTTACAAAATTTTGCTAATTTTTGGCCCCGGGGCCTGACCACCGGGGCCGGAGCCTGACTACCGAGGCCGCGGCCTGGCCCCGGTGCCTATATATATATATATATATATATATATATATATACCTTGAGACAGGTATCCGTAGGCTTAAAGGTAATAGATATAAATATATATACCTTGAGACAGGTATCCGTAGGCTTAAAGGCAAAGACACAAAGATTATGACGAGATGAGCGGACCCGAGTTAAAGAAGAGGGGGAGGAGGCGGGGGCTAGCGTAGGATTAGGACTTAGACCAGAACCCGTGGATAAGATAGGCATTATCACAAAATGATACAGGCGACAAAAATTCTCGTATATCACAATCTAAGACCACAATAAATTATGTAACAAGAAAATGCCTGATGACTTTAGGATCAGAAATAACAGGCCAGGAATACTTTCACCCCAGAATTTCACTGCCAGAAATATCCAGAAAATCCACTAAAATGACGTTTAGGTTACACCCTCCTGAAATAGACAAAAGATACATGACAAATACATATAGCAGGGACAAGTAAAGTCTCGGCAAGGCTCCAAATGGTTTCAAACTGTGCAGTAAAAGTTAGAACTTTTCGTGGTAAACTCTGAGTTAGAAGTTTTCGTGGTAAACTCTGAATGTCTTGTGTCGACCTGGGTGCCTGTATATGGGTGGCGATTATCTCGGGGACATTCACGACAGCATTATATAACAGCAAGAGAACATAATATGAGTGTGCCACTAGGCACACTCTATGTTATCAGAGCAAAAACTATGCTCTGTTCGCAAACGGAAACGCTAACGCTAAGACCCCCACTAATTAGACCCATCACTTCGAAGAAATTCTAGTGCTATGCTTGTGCTCTAAAGCTCGAAGCTCGAAGCTGGTACAAAACTTGCGCACGTACAGCTAGTGTTTCGAGCTTTAACACACAAACATAGAGCGAGTGAGCGTACCCCCGGTATATACTAGGTACTGATTTGCGAGGAGGGGTGTTAACTAGGGTCTGATTTGCGGGGGGGGCTTTAGCGAGCAGAGCAGTTTTTGCTTTAATAACATAGTGTGCCTAGTGGCACACTCTTATATTATATATGTACTCTTGATAACAGGAAACGGAAAGGAAAGGAAGGAAACATATCCGTGACGTCATGTCTTCAGGCAAATATCAAAACATGTGTAATCATATATAATCCGCACAAGTAAGCCATTCTACTCCGTTCCTTGTCTACTTCGCCTCTAATCTAATTAATGAAAGAATGAATCCCGCTGACAATTATGAGTACGTACGGGAGGAACAGATATCAGACAAAGTTCTTAGAGAGGGACTACCGATTACGGGGCCAATATATATATATACGTATATTTGCGTGTCTTTTGTACATGAACTGATATAGCACTGCGGGGCGGTTGTTCATTCCATACCCTATATACCTTCCGTGTATTCCACTTATATATGCATAGTGGAATTGTACCTACTCAGAAAATCTCAAAAGTGGAATTGTGCCGGATCTTTTGCGCTTTTCCCCCCCAGCCCTAACTTTTGATTTTTTTGACCAATAACTTTGAAATTTGGTGTGGGTGCATACTGGAGGCTGGTAAATTCAAAAATTCAAAAATTTTAAAATTTTAAAAATTTTTAAAAAATTTTAAATTTTTGTTTGGTAAGGGGGGACCAAGGGGAACCAAAAAATTTTTTGAAAAAAATTTTGCTGAAAACTTGCATACAGGGGTTTTCTGGGGCGGTGAGCACGAATCTGAAATCCGTTTTTCGATTCAGCTTTTCGTTAGCTCAGTATAAGCTTACATGTTAAGCTTACAACTTTAGCTTATACTGAACTAACGAAAAGCTGAATCGAAAAACGGATTTCAGATTCGTGCTCAGCAGCCCAGAAAACCCCTGTATGCAAGTTTTCAGCAAAATTTTTTTCAAAAAATTTTTTGGTTCCCCTTGGTCCCCCCTTACCAAACAAAAATTTTAAATTTAAATTTTAAAATTTTTGAATTTTTGAATTTACCAGCCTCCAGTATGCACCCACACCAAATTTCAAAGTTATTGGTCAAAAAAATCAAAAGTTAGGGCTGGGGGGGAAAAGCGCAAAAGATCCATTGTGCCTACTTTTTGCCTACCGCCTACTAGGTATATATAGTACAGATATTATAAGTCTCCTATTACGCAGACGAACTTCAAAGAAGTTATGAAGCATCACATAATTTTTCACTCATGGGTTGAGGTTACCCGCAGATCCCACACGACAGCATAGTCAAAACACTGTTTAAGGTGTCGGTTTCCTATAACACACACACACACACACACACACACACACACACACACACACACACACACACACACACACACACACACACACACACACACACACACACACACACACACACACACACACCTATATATATATATATATATATATATATATATATATATATATATATATATATCTAGACCTATAATACTATGTATATATATATATATAGTTACTATAATACCTTTAGTTGAAACTTTAAGAATAGTTACGTAATTTTCGAGCTGCTTAACAATCCGAAACTAGATCCTGTGATTATGTCACACACTGAACACTGTTACAAACATTTTCTAAAACTCCTAATCTCCAGATTGAGAAACAAAGACTATATATGCAGAAAAAAACAGACAAAGATTGCCACGATTTGATCGAACTTTGCGGTCATCGCGGTCAAGAAAACTTGACATCGACTGACTTGACTTGACACGTGACCCCCGCGTCCGCCTCTGTACGTATACATCATGATAATTAGTATAAATAGGAAAATTATTAATAAGGGGATCACCATCCATGAACAGAGTTGGAATGGATGGACGAATTGGTAAAGCAGAGCAGATACACCTGTAGAATCACAGAATTATAGACTGGAAGGTGTGGGAGGTGCAACGAGTCGGGAAACTCAATTCATATCACATGTACGCCTAACATAGGTCTATATGTGCATTCAAAACTACATACATACATTTAATATAATATCACATGACATGATTTTCTCTCTATGCCTGTCAGTCATCATAATTCACTTCACATTTACAACCAGTTCTATCCATACTTGTCCCCCACATTCATTCATCTCATTCAGTCATGAAAACAGAGCACCCCTCTCTCTCTCTCTCTCTCTCTCTCTCTCTGTTCCCAGATATATACGACGACAACCTCAACATTACATAAATAGAACACACTCGAATATCCCCAGATGCTCCAACCGATAAACCATGCTAAAGCTTCTCCCAGATAGGTATATATATATATACATATATGTATATACATTCATATAAAACTACCGCCAACCGAGGTAATAAAGTTAGGTTGCAGTACAGATGTGTAATGATGGAGCGCTGAATGATTCCTAATAGAGATGAGGACGAGCCGGGATTTTCCGGCTCGGCTCGGCTCGGCTCGGGAGAAAATGTGGTCGGCTCGGCTCGGCTCGGCTCGCGGGCATACCCGGCTCGGCTCGGCTCGGCTCGGAAGAATATTGAAAGTGGGCCGGCTCGGCTCGGCTCGGCTCGCCCAGCTTGAAATTTGAAATTTGACCGATTCCACCGAATTGTGGATTTTCTTCCTTGTTTTTGACAAAAGGCCTGAAAACAGCTGTCTAGCTTTCGTGTACCAGTGTGAATCACCACAATTCCATTTTTACCGAGACACTGCGAGATGCAGAGTCTACGATTATAAGGTTTAGTGATATTGATATTTGGTAAATGTATATTCTACGAAAGTGGGTGGGGGCCCATTCATGCTTGTTTTGCTTAAAATTTATTATTTTATTCTATGTATACAATATGGAAAGCAATCAGTGATAAACGCCGAAAAAATCACGAGAAAGCTTTTTGTTTTCCTCAGTCTTTTGGAAAGGCATAATCTGATAAATTGCAAAATGCTTCAGAACTCAGCAATAAAATTCAGAATTCTTTCACATTATTTTTTAAATTTCAGAAAATTTCAAATCCTCTAATTGCTCTCTGCCGATCGTAGCTATAATAGTAGTCAACTGTAATTATGCAGAATAATTTTAAACTCTAAATTAGTAGTAAGTATTTTGGTATATAATCAGCACTTTTACAACCTTTTCTGCTATCTGATAGATTACTACAAAAACCCAAAGCCACAGTAGTAAGACAATGCAAATTTTAATTGTAATATTTTTGATAATACTAAATATGACACGTTGAAATAACTAAGTCAAAATGTTTCCTTATAACTACACCATACATAGGTTGACTTCAAGCACAGCCTAACGTTTAAACTAGGTTGGCGTGGAAGGAAGGTATGAATAAAGACAAGGAAAAACGGAAAATTAGACGACAAAGTTGAACACAAAAAACAGAATTCATTGAACTAGTTGACTATTTTGTTTCTACAAATTCGGAAGTAATTACAGTGAACTTAAAATTTTTCGATAGGGTCGGCTCGGCTCGGCTCGGCTCGGAGTTTCAATTCTCCGGCTCGGCTCGGCTCGGGACAAATTGTTGCCGGCTCGGCTCGGCTCGCGAGCCGAGCCGAGCCGAGCCGAGCCGCGAGCCAAAATCCTCATCTCTAATTCCTAACCATACATGGGCAATGAAATTATTGGCTCTAGCCTGCACAGCCTTCGAGCTCACTGCGCGGGGGGGGGGGTCAAAATTTTAATTTTTCACGATGTGTCGACTACGGTTTTTACAAAGCTCTGTTTTTGTCACACATCTTTCAAGTTCCTTTATCGCAAAAATTTGCTAACTTTTACGCAATCTCCAAGTTTTTGATGAGTCTCGAAAATGCTAAAATTTCTATTGTCTGGTTTTACTTAAATAGCAAGGAAATTTTATGTATGCAGTTATATTTCATCCCTTTTTTAAAATTTAGCTAGCATGATTAACCAAGTTTTTATTAGTTTTCAAAAGTGGAAGCTAAGACAGTAATTTTAAACGTTTAGAGTAATAATCATATCATCCATTCATATGCAGACAACGAACGCCCACATAAAAAAATAACTAAACGTATATCCGAACGTTTTTCTAATGTATTGTTCTACAATGACCTCCATACAATTTTTTGCTTAAATAGCCTAATTTACACCTAGGGTTAGTCCTCCTCACTGGAGGAAAGTACCGAGCCCTGCCCTCTTTAAAACCCTAAAAATACCAGCGTAACTGTTAGTATGTAATTTACGACAATTATAATAAAACTGGTAGAATCATTTATACTATTTATGCAAATATAACAACAAAATGACAGAGCCGGAGAAGCAGGACACAAAGTCGCCTACATTAGTCACGATTTGCTTAAACAGGGCAGGTGTTCTCTTACGTACGTAATTACACAATAAAGTCGTCTACCCACGAAAGCTTATGCACTTACAACACAACACACACATTCACATAGGTAGACGTACTAAGCCAAAGCTAGTAAGTAGGGCTAAGTTTTTCACGTCACAATTGGTTATTATCATTAGCTTTTTAGCTTTATGCTTATCAAAACTATCATCTATCTACATGACGTACACACTTACTACTATGAAATGGCTTATTTTAATACGGAAACTGAGCATATAGGGCAGACTCGGCATGAATCCTGAGTCTGAAATATATAAATAAAGCAACCACGCTTCGACTATAGCGGGTGCACATAAAAACGCCTAAATGTTCGTGATAATTCGCGGGGCCGCTCGATGAAATATTTAAAGCAAGGAAAAAGACTCTAATTTCACTCGCTCAAGTTTTCAGAAAATTGTGCATCTTCTAGAAATATATATGCATCTACTAAAATTATGCATTTTTAAGTTCAAAACAAAATTATTTATTTCTTAGTTGTATGTGAAAACGGTAGGACTCTGTGTGGCAGCTCGGCAGCGGGTAGGGCAGCCCAGAATTACTGCCCAAATAGTAAGTATTAGAGGCACCGGTGCCGCCACTACCTGGGCCGGGACCTGAAAATTCCATGTTTATAACCCTTCAGATTAGCGATTTCTATATAACAATTTCACCTATTTCTTACTTTTGAAATTCCAAAACTTTGGTCAGAAAATGTCTCAAATGTACATTTCGTTAAATTTTGCTCCAGTGGAGACCGGGGCCTGAACACCGGGGCTGTGACCCAGGCCGGGCCAGGCAGTAGTGTCGAGGCCGAGGAAACGTCTCTCCCTTTCACATACATAGGTGGTTCCAACAGTCAGGCCTCGTGCGCACCATTTTTGGAAAAGTGGGAATAAAAGTAGGAATTTTCTTCAAAAAAGTAGGAATTCTGCAAAAAAGTAGGAATTTTAAAGTAGAAATTTTGCCAAAAATTATGAGTTTTAACATAGTAAATTGTTGAGGTTGAGTGCTGCGTAGTTAGTTAGTAACTTGTTTGTGTTAATGTATATACTCTATTCTAGAAAACCCCGATCTGCGCACTTTGACGTTAAAGGTGGTGATTCCCTTTGGTCACATAAAGTTTGCACCACTATTACTCATTCATTACTTGGAGTTAAGAAGCCATTTTTATATCAAAATGTAGCTTGACATTTTTTCTTTTTAATGTATGCCATGAAACTAATGTTGCTTTTATAAAACATTTTTAACACATTTTAGAAGAAGTATAATTTTCCATATTTTTTGCAGATTCAAGTAAATTTTTTCGCGAGACATCGGTTATATCACTCAATACCTCTATCAAATAGCGGTGACGATTTTTTATTTGTGAAATCGCTCTTCGTTATAGAGAAATATATAAGCTGAAATGTGTGCGTAACCTGTATTTTGCATACTTTTTCCAAATTTGTCAAGCGTTTACTTCATAGAAAACAGCAATCGGGGTAACTAAAAAATCGTACCTGGGTATATTTATCTCACGGTAGAGAAAAGCTAGAAAGTTGCTTTAAAAAGCAAAAATGTGAAGCTCAATGAGATCTTTCGAATGAATATAGTCATAACTGTATAGCTGCTGCCAAACGTTCAGAAATTGGGGAAAACCACTCTGGCCGGAAATCTCGACTTTTTGAATCGGGATTGCACCGAGGGTGTTAGAACGCTAAAAGAACTTATTTCGGAAAGTTTCGTCAAATTTCATCCGCTAAATAACAATATGTGACCAAAAGGAATCACCACCTTAACCGAAAAAACGGAAAGGCATCACGCATGGGATAACGTGAGAGAATGAGTACAGTCTCTCCCTGACCGGCAGAAAACGGGTAGACCTCTCTGCAAGAAGAAAAGAGTTAGCCCTCTCGGACAGAAGGAAAAAGGGGAGACTTTTCCATCCACGATTTTTTACGAAAAACTGGACATATTAAGCAAACTAGCAATTTTTAAATTTTTCAAAAATCGAAAAAATTGGTTAGAATTTTTAGGGGATTTTTTAAGGGGATTTTTTATAATCCTCGTTTTTACTTTCTCTAACGAGGATTATAAAAAATCCCCAATGTTCTCTATTGTTGAGATAAACCCCCTCAAAATTTTGGAATGTTTCAAGAACAGACCCTTGAAGTTGGGGTAGCCCCCCAGCTCAGAATCGGACCCATGAAAATTCTTTGAAAAACTTATTACACATTTTCTGAAAAATTAATTACTGATAATGCTCCATTCAATAGCTTTAAATTTATAGCCATGGGGGAAAATCCTACCCTTTTTTGGGGGAAAAAACCAACCCGCCTCCTGGGTCATGGGTTGGAGCTAAGAGCTCCAAAACACACCAGCAGAAAGCGCGACTCTTTCTAACATATATGTTCTAACCTCTTCGTAAAATTAAGCAAAAAACTAAAGTATATATAATAAAATTTACTAGTCTAGGAAAAAAGTAAGAAAAAGTAGGAATTTTTGGCCTCAAGTAGGAAAAATAGTAGGAATCTGGAAAAAAGTAGGAAAAGTAGGAATCGCACGAGCACTGAACAGTTCATAGGAAGGGAATCCCGATCTGAATCATAAGAAACGGGGAGGGCATGTTTTGTTTGGCTAATCTCTCAACGAATCTCTAAATAAGGGGGGGGGGTCGTTTTACACCGTGCTCGAAATGAAACTGTGACAAAGTATTAAGGCTCAAAGCCACCAAATTGGAATATTTCGGTAATAAATCCTTCTATGCCCTAGCGGCCTAGCTTACTTCTAGGCCAAACTTTATAGGGGCGGGGGGCGATATGACAGAAAGAAGCAGCCTCCTGTCGATGGGGGGCGGGTGTAACTTCTCCTGCCTAACACTTTGTTAGAGTAATCAGATTTTTTAGTTAGATTAATTAATTAATCAGATTTAATTATTTAATTAATCAGATCAGAGATTTACACAACGGAAAGATTGAGGTAATATTGAGCAAAACACTTTTATAGCCTTCATTCACGGGTCGATGGGGAAAAACGTGAAAACGAAAAAAGTCGGTCCTAAGACAGCCCCCAGCCCCAACCAGGGT
>JASAND010004373.1:0-13325 GCA_030248195.1 Trissonchulus latispiculum | reverse complement strand
GTATTATAAATATGTACTGTATCAAATGAGTACAGTGATTGAGCAACTTGTCAGCAACTGCATTGCCAGTGGCTGTAGAGTGCCGTGCTGGTGGGGGTGTGTACTCTGAAAAGTTTTCAAAGTGCAAAATTTGAAGTATTCAGCTGAGAAACTTTTATCATAGAATTATTTCCAAAAGTGTCGTAGAGCTTTGTGGTTGGTGTGATTTTCGGCAAAATCAAATTTGGTACCAAATGAAATCCTTAAAGCGAGCTCGATCGCAGAACTGCATGCTCAGTACTGTGGTGGTAGGTTGGGAATTTTCGACAAAATGAAATTTTTCAGCAAATTCGGTACCAAATGAGCCCTGAAAGCGAGGAGTCAGAATCCGGCATCATGTGGAGGCAAGTTGCTTCATCTTGCTCAGAAGCATGCATGTTACAAAATACAGAGCTGTCGCAGCGGTGTCACATAGTGAGTCGGGCGGGTCTCGAACACTTCTCGAAAATTTTCCCCCCCGAAATGTGCCCTCCATATCTGCCCCAATGAGTCTACATTTTTTCAAACAGTCAAATTTTCAAAATGCTGCCGGAGATTTTTTTCCTAAAAAAGGTTGTATTTGGTACCTTGTGCATCTTTTATAACCCTTTGTGTTTCACCATGTAAAATGTCTTTCCAAAAATACCATTTTTTGCTCATTTTTGCAAAAAAATCTTCAATTTTTCTGGGCTTCATCCCCTGGAAAATCCTTAAAAATACCCTGCAGGTTGTACATAAGCAAAAGTTAGCCTGTAAAAATACATAAGAAATGGTGTGTCAAAAAATTACCTGCATCCTGGCCATCCAGTGCTCATACTGGCATACAGTGTATCTCCACATAAGTTCATTAGTGGCATTCAGTCCACATATGGTGTGAATAGATGTTGTAATCTCAGAATGGACGTGAAAGGAACTGCTCCACTGCCTAAAGGAATCAAAATGATGTAACTCGATTTTGCAATTATATTGAAATATACTATGTTCATTGTGAGTGCTCAGAAAAGTATATGGCACACTATAATGAATGATCGAACAAGTTATGTGAAATGATGTACTGTATTGGCTATTAATAGTGCAAAATATATGTCTGCAAAATTGCTTTCCGGTATTAAGACATACACAATATGAACCCGTTGTAGGACAGGCTCATATGTTAAGCAGTTGCAACTTGTTTTCCTTAATTTACAACCTCCCTACGGAACTCATGTATTTTACAGGCTAAGTTTTTGCTTAAGTGTACATCCCGCCTACGAAGACCATAAAATTTAGACATGCATCTTTGTTTACTTTTTTGTTTTTTGTATGTATATATATATATATATATATATATATATGTACTGGGTTTTTTTTAGGCAAAATAAAAGTACTCAATTCAGTGGGGAATCCAAGTGGGGAATAAAATGAAGCAAAATGACAAAAATACAGTATAAATAGTCGTTTTTACACATACTGTTGAGATAAGTATGCTTAAAAAGGCCAAAAACAAAGTTTTAGTACTCGAAAAAGGTGATTTTTGATCAAAAATTTCCGGCGACGCCGGAAAAATTTTGAAATTTTTGACTAAAAAATCCCAAAATTTGGCATTTCTACCTTTAGTGAGTGAGCTCCAAAAGTGGGGGGAAACAGTAAAAAATGCAAAAAAAAACTCGGTGATGCAAATTTTTCTAGTTCGAATTTGCAATTTGAGTGGTTGCATGGGACAGAAGAACCTTCCGGCACGGTACCCACCAATCATTCTTGTTCAAGTCCTGTTGTAGATCTTGAAATATGGGCGGGCGGTGAAACTTTAAGATTTCGCCATTATACCACCACAATGCTGACGTGGTTGCAGTTTGGCTCTGTCATTTTTCCTCTTTGTCGGGAGTGGTTGCTGAAATGTTCGTTGTGGAGTGGACAGTGGCGCGTATCATCCATTGTTTGCCAATATCCCATACGCCTACATAGTTTTTGGAAAATTTCCGGCATGCCGGAGGTTTTTGTAAATCGGAAACCACATTTTCAGCTCGCCGAGTTGTTATATTTAATTGCCAGGACTACAGTACGTAGCTATACAGTTTTTTGTCTCGTTTTTTTCTGCGAAGCGTGACGTCCGAGGCCAAAATTTTTTGTCAAAGATTGAATTGAATTTCATGAAATTATTGGATGCTGCGAGCCGAAAAATGTGAAAATGCAGTGCTCCGGCTGTTGCCAGTTCTGGTGAAACGACAAATTCTATGAATTTCGCTGAAAAACATCGCGAAAAAATGTTTTTTAAAAGTTGTACTGTATCTACTTTTCGTATAACAACACGCGGTGCATAATGTCGGCGCAAACAACAAGCACATTTTATCTCCTTTAAGCTCATGGGTCTCGTTGTCCTAGTAAAGATGTCGGTAAGTCGGTAGCGGCCACGTTTGCAAATGTATGAATGTTGCCAAAATATTTTAAAGAAAATAGAACGAATTGTGGAAACCTAAAATTCTGTGCCATCCGACGGCCGTATTGCATTCTCGCTCACGTTCTTTGGGACGAATGGTGCATTCCCGTTCCCGCCGCATCGCGGGGGCCAGGGCGGAAAGGAGCGGAAAGAGGCGCGATCTAAACCGGGGGGGGGGCGGGCGTCGCCAATTAATTTTTAATCAGTTCCCACCAACCAAGTTTCACTCGCGGCCGCCGCTTTTGGAGCCTTGGTTGGTTACCTCGGCTTTTCCCGCTGTGTAGGCAACTCACACTAGTCCTTCCGCCCCCGTGAAATCTCCGCAACAGTACCGGAAGCGCTCTTGGCGGGGCCCCGGTTTCTTCTGATTGTTTCGGCAGTTTCGCTACTTTTAACCACTTAGCTTCAGTACTTGTGTCAAAAATAGTTACTTTAAAGCGCAAAAATGTAAGTTGTGTTTTTTTAAGCATTTTTTGAAAGTTTTTCTCCTCAAAGTGGGGGGACCGCCCCCCCGCATTTCCCCCCCCGCACTTTTTTTCGCCCCAGGAAAGTCAAATTTTCAACGTTGTTTTGCAAAAGGAGGATACGCCTAAATCGTCGCCAAAATGTTCTCGTACTGCCGGTCTCGTTGCCAACGAGCTCTTCTTCGATGTTGGCTGCGTAGTTACAGTTCTATCATTCGTACAATTTTTTGGCGCGCGTCTTGTTAAAGCAAAACGTTTGTTTCTGGACAATGATTTAATAATAGTAATGAGCACAATTGCAAGCTCGTACTGTAATGTTGAAGGTACGATCGTGGTGGTGGTGAACAAACTACCTATTCTAACATTTTCTCGGTTCTAATACTGTTGCAATTATGAGTTTGCAAGATATTTCAGCCATTTCCGGCCACCAGTGCCGTCATTTTCGGCGCGCTTGCAGTGTTTGAATGTTTTTCAGAATTCAATTTTGGTCCGCAATGGAACTGCTTATTGGCCGCCATGTTTGCCATTTTGTTTTTTACGGGCAATAATTATTGAATTTTTCAGCGATTTTATCAGAGTAGAGATCCACAGGTTACATGGTCAAGATGCAAACAAGGATAGGCAAAAGGTTAAGTTTCCAAAATGTTTAGCCTATTTTATTTTCACAATATTTAATTTGCTTTTGCTTCTCCACTGCATTTTTGCTTCACTGGTAGGTATCACCGTACAGTTGGTGCAAAAATTGGCGTACTCAAAATGTCTTGCCAGCGAACAGTTCTTCTTCTGCGACCCATTTTCGTCTTCTCTAAATATTCGAAAACGGTTTTAGTACAACTTTTTGTCAGAAAAGAATACGAAGTTGGGCTGTAAATCGACGACGGCTTATGCTCTAGGTTGGTTACAAGTTTAGATTTAGTATTCCTCCATAGTTAAATTTGATGTTGAAATAACTAGTAGAATTTAACACGTTTCCAGCATGATATATATATATATATATATATATATATAATATATATATATATATATATATATATATATATATATATATATATATATATATATATATATATATATATATATATATATATTATATATATATATATATATATATATATAATATATATATATATAATATATATATATATTATATATATATATATATATATATATATATATATAATATATATATATATATTATATATATATATATATTATATATATATATATATATATATATATATATAATATATATATATATTATATATATATATATATTATATATATATATATATATATATATAATATATATATATATATATATATATATATATATATATATATATATATATATATATATATATATATATATATATATATATTATATATATATATATATATATATATATGTCGCGCGCAGGAAACGTGTTAAATTCTACGTAGCCTAGGATACTAACGTTGGAACCACAGTAACAAGTTTGAAGCATCAAAAACAACTATGGAGGGGAATACCTAAATCTAAGCTAGCATCCAAAGTTGACCAGCCAACTCGACATAAGCCGTCATCCGTTACAACAGCTTCGTAGTAGTATTTTCCTGAAATCAATGACAAAAAACGTTGTATAAAAGCCGTTTTCCCGAGCCGATACAGAAGGAAAACCAGCAGAAATTTGAGAACGAAAGAACGTTAAAGTAACAGGAAGAGAACAAAAACTGTTCGCTGATAAGACAGTACAATAAATTTTATAGTACGCACTTAACAAGACTATTTTTATGAGTGATACCTATAGTAGTAAATGCAGTGGAAACACAAAAGTTACAAGCAAATTAAATATTGTGAAAATAAAAATAGGCTAAACATTTTAAAACTAACCTTTGCCTACAACTCCTTTGGTACATCGGGCGCCATGCCAGCCCTGTGGATCTCTACTCTGGCAGAGCAATCCCTCAGGAGTAATCGCTGAAAAACATGTAAGCATACGTAAAAAACAAAATAACAAACATAACAGCCAACTAAGCAGTTCCATTGCGGATAAATTGAATTCTGAAAAAAAGCCTGGGGCTAGCCTCGCCCACTCCCCCCATTCAAAACCTACTACAAATACCCTCAAAATGGTAACACTGTGAAAATGTGCGCATCTTAAACACTGGGGGTGCACTGAACAGAAAGTATTCAGCTTTTCTTTATGAAGGCCAACCGAACTTACAAACGCATAATTTTATTATGAAGGTCAACCGGTCTCGAAAGAAATCACCGTAGTAGTGATGCTACTGTTTTCAGCAGAGAGAATTGTTTAGTCAAGCTTCCACAACACAGCTACAATATCTTACAAACTCATAATTACTTAGCAATTAATTAGAACCGAAAAGTATTAGAATAAATCGTTTGTTGCATACCCATTGCATCACCACGATCGTACAGATTCAACTGCCAATTCTTAAATTCTAAATACAACTACAATTATTACTCATTACTATTATTAAATCATTGTCAAAGCAAACGTTTTTACTTTAACAAGATTTACGCACCAAAAAGGGTGCCGCAGTTGATAGAACGCAACTACACAATTTAATTTGCAACCAACATCGAAGAAAGAGCTTCATTAACTAACAAATTTCTGTAGTACTACAGAACATTTTAGCATTTGATTCGGCAATATCCGCCTTGCAAAATTTTAAGCGTAGA
The DNA here is from genome assembly GCA_030248195.1 of Trissonchulus latispiculum. Lineage (NCBI taxonomy): Eukaryota > Metazoa > Nematoda > Enoplea > Enoplida > Ironidae > Trissonchulus > Trissonchulus latispiculum. Next base: position 7,744 of record JASAND010004373.1, on the reverse strand, counting down.
GACTAGTGATAGCGTTAAGAGGTGGCTTTTTCCTAGGCAAAAATTTCTGGGGGGGAAGTCTGGGGGTGGTCCCCCCCAAGGTGTGGGGGGCACGAATTTTTGGGGAGAAGAAAAATTTTTCAAAAATGCTTAAAAAACAGCTATTTTTTGCTGCTGAGCTAAAAAATTAACTATTTTTAACCTAAATATAAGCTTAAAATAGTTAAAAATGCTTAAAAATGCCAAACAATCCGGCGAAGCCGGAAACATTTTTCAAAATTTACCCTCAAAACCCTATTTTTCCGGGCACTTTAGAGTTCTGGGGGGGAAGGCCCGAATCCTGGGGGCGATTCTGGGGGCGCGACCCAAGTCTGGGGGGCCACCCCCCACCCCCTCCCCCCTGTAGGAAAAAGCCAGAGGTCAATAACCAAAATAAAAGCAATACACGGCCACCAATGCAAACTTGGACCAATTAAGAACAATTAAAAATTAATTAACGATATATACACCTGGTTTAGATCCTTTATCTTTTCCACTTCCTTTTCCGCCCTGAATATCCTTTAACGATTCCCATACAATCTGTAGAACAGGAAGACAGAATGCACCAGTCTTACCACTGCCAGTTTCAGCAGCCTACAAAAGGAAACGTGAGCGAAGAATGCAATACGAGCAACTGCAAAATAATCAGATGAAATAAGAAAGTTCGCACAAATTTAGAGTTTCCACACAATTCGTTCTGACACCAACTTTAAAATGTTTACAAGAAACATAATTTTTCCATTCACCGTTATCACATTTGCAAACATGTATATACTACCGACTTACCATTAGAACATCTCCCCCACCTAGGATGGCTGGAATAGCCTCAGACTGTACATCAGTAGGAAGCCTAAAACAAGAAGACGACTAAAACAATACTAATTTTGACACCTTGACATTATACGTGTTGATATGTTTATACAAAAAAACATAGATACAGTACAACTTTTTAAAAAACTTTATTTTTCGCGATGTTCATGTTTTCAGCGAAATTCGCTAAAGGCGTCGATTTTCACCAAATTTGACTAACTTAGCCAAGACTTTTCACACATTTTCACATTTTTCAGCTCACTAGCATCCAATGAATTTCATGTAAATTCAATTCAATCTTTGACAAAAAACCACAACGCGGACGTGTTTTTGCGGACAAGGTAAGCTTCGCGAAAAATGAAGTTTTTAAAGAGCTGTATAACACGTACTGTAGTCCGCAACGGGGTCATGGTCATAGTAACTTCAGCAAGCAGAAATGTGGTTTCCACATTTACAAAAACCTCCAGCCAGAAGTTACCAAAAACTATGTAAGGCGTATGGGATATTTCCAAGAAAAGGTTAACAAACAATGGATGATATATACTGTAAGCACGCACATCCACTCCATTTCATCAACTGCTTGGGCAATTTCAGGCAATACTCCCATTTCTAAAGAGAAAAATGACAAAGTTAAAACAAACTGCAACATCAGCATTGTGGTGTATAATATAGCGAAATCTTAAAGTTTCCTGCATACGTACATATATTTCCGTCCTACAACAGGACTTGAACAAAAGAATGATTGAATGGTTAAGTAGTGCAGGTGCTGATCTCCAGGTTCGCATTTCGCAGCCATACAGCCACTCAAGAGTGCAAATTCGAACTAGAAGAACTACGTCTGGGGTTTTTTTACTGGGGGGGGGGGGGGTGGGGGCGCCCCCCCCCTCGGCCTGTGCCCCCCACGTTTTGGGGGTTCCCCTCCCCGCACCCGAAGGGGCCCAGAAATTGCCAAATTTTTAGGATTTTTAGTCAAAATTTTCAAAATTTTTCCGGCGTCGCCGGAAATTTTTGATCAAAAATCACCTTTTTCGGTGCTAAAACTTGATTTTTGAGCACTTTTAAGCATACTTACGTATATATAGCAGTGTATGTGTAAAACAGGCTATTTATACTGTATTTTTGTCATTTTTAGCTCATTTTATTCCCCCCCACTTTTGGACCTCCCCCCCCACTAGTGGGGGGGGGCGTCCCCCCCCCACTTATTTTTGCCTAAAAAAACCCAGTACGTATATATATATACGTATATATATATATATATACATACAAGAACAAAAAGTGCTCCTTCGTCGCATGCAAACACATATGAGTCTTCGTAGGCAGGTTGTACATAAGCAAAAACTAGCCTGTAAAATACATGAGTTCCGTAGGGAGGTTGTAAATTAAGGAAAACAAGTTGCAACTGCTTAACATATGAGCCTGTCCTACAACGAGGTTCATATTGGCGTATGTCATAATACGAATAATTTGCAGATATATATTTTACTTTATATAATATATAAATACATACTGCATAAAGCTTTTCATTACAAATTATCCTTCACATAGCTTGTTGATCAGTCATTATAGTGTGCATATGCTCAATACGGTACGCCATGAGGCGCTCTGACTCACAGCCAAGTGGGAACGCATTCTGCGTGTGTATAATGTGAAAGTGTTTCGAGAATGCATTAGAGGTGTGCTATAGTGTTGCAGGAAACATCAGGTTGCATGTACAGTTCAGCTTAAACAGTCGTAGTTCACTTCAGTCCATTTCTTCTGGGCCACAACGTCTATTCATTTTTCCGTAATGTGGATGAAGCTGAGGTACTTTAATGAGGCTTTAATGTGGAATGCACTGTAATGCCAATATGAGCCTCGTTGTAGGACAGGCTCATATGTTAAGCGGTCGCAACTTGTTTTCCTTAATTTACAACCTCCCTACGGAACTCATATGTATTTTACAGGCTAGCTTTTGCTTATGTACAACCTGCCAGGGTATTTTTAGGGATTTTTTTCCGGGGGCCCCCCCGGGCCCGGGGGGGGGGGGCAGAAATTTCCGGGGGGTGAGATTTTTTTGCAAAAATGAGCCAAAAAATGGTATTTTTTGGCGTATTTTGCATGGTGAAACACAAAAAGTTCTCAAAAATGCCAGGATTTAAGGTATAAATAGCCCTTTTTAGGAAAAAATCTCCGGCGAAGCCGGAAAATTTTTGAAAATTTGACCATTTTTGGAAAAAATGTAGACCTCATTAAGGGGGTAGACCAAAATCCCGGGGGGGGGGGCGCTTTCGGGGGGGGAAGGCCTTTTCGGGGGAAAATGTCAATTTCGGGGGGGCCATGTAAAAAATACCCTGCCTGCCTACGAAGACTCATATGTATTTTACATGCGACGAAGGAGCACTTTTTGTTCTTGTTTTCTATTATTTTATGTATGCATGCTCCTGAAGGTAAGATATTATCTTTCAACAGTAGCAAGCAAGCCAACCACAGCACTCCACAACCTATGAGCATGCAGTTCTATGACAAAAGTTGCTCAGCTCGCTCAGGGCTTTCATTTGGTACCGAATTTGACCACTTTTGAAAAATTTCATTTTTGACCGAAAATTGCCTAAGTCCCCAACCCACCCCACCACAGCACTCTACAGCCACTTTGAGCATGCAGTTCTATGACACAAGTTGCTCAGCTCGCTTAGGGCTTTCATTTGGTACCAAATTTGACCACATTTGAAAAATTTCATTTTTGACCGAAAATCGCCTAAGTCCCCACCCCACCACACCAACCACAAAACTCTACAGCCACTTTGGGTATGGAGTTCTATGATAAAAGTTTCTCAGCTGAGCTCACTTAGGGCTTTCATTTGATACCAAATTTTACCACTTTTGAAAAATTTCATTTTTGACCGAAACTTGCCTAAGTCCCCACCCCACCCCACCAACCACAGCACTCTACAGCCACTTTGAGCATGCAGTTCTATGACAAAAGTTGCTCAGCTCGCTTAGCGCTTTCATTTGATACCAAATTTGACCACTTTTGAAAATTTTCATTTTTTGACCCCATGACCTCCCACCGACCTGACCCTCCAGATGGCAAAGTAGAACCTGCACAGCAAGATGGGTGGGTCAGACGGCAAAACGGATGCCAGGAATGAGCTGGGCGCACCAGAAAACCCCTATAGACAATGTTTTGAGAGGCTATGTACAGTCCTATATGGTGTTCCCGGAAGTCGGTACAGACCGGACCCTCCAGACGGCAAAGTGGAACCAGTACAGCAAGATGGGTGGGTAGACTGCAAAACGGACACCGGGAATGAGCTGGGCGCACCAGAAAACCCCTATAGACAAAGTTTGGAGAGGCAAAGTAAAGCCTACTATGGACCTCCGGGAAGCGGTTACCGACCTGACCCCTCAGACGGTCAAGTGGAACCAGCCCAGCAACTTGGGTTACTCGGGCAGCAAAACTGATAGCGGGAATCGATTCTCCGTCCCAAAAAACCTTTGTATGCAAAATCTGAGCCACCCATGTAGCAAAATAAGCGAAAAATTAAGTTCAAAGTTCGACCCAAAATTCACCAACTTTGGCCGGCCAGTACCCAAAAATTACGCACGGAGACGGAAAATCGTATAGCATTTGAACGACCCCGATATGTGTACTGTTTAACCATATAGTCAGTATTACCCCATATATAGCCCAATCTGACTTATTAAGGCGCCTTTGAAGCATACTTCTTTGCCATTTTAGCGGTTTGGCCGACTTTGGCCCCCAGCCAAAATTTTTTCCGGCTCCGGGAGGCATAAAAACTAGCTTATTTTCTTATTTTTGATCTGTACTACAAGAGCATCCAAAATAACCCTGGAGGGTGTATAATGGTAGCTCCCACTGCATCCCTGCAAATTTTTTGGGACTTTGAAATTTTTGGAAATTTTGGTCCGACCACGTGCCGAAATTTGGCAAAATTTGCCGGGCCACCCTGAACTACTGGAAAGACTTAGACCAAAGCGGATTATATGTACCTGTAGGGCATCTGTTGCGCTTCATGATGATATATGTCACACTGCTCTGACCCCTCCGATGCGACCTGGGGGTGACCTGGAGTTGGCGGGAAAAAAACCCACGGCGGGAAAAAAACCCACGGCGGGAAAAAACCCACTTTTCAAAATTAAATTTTTTTCTAACCATTGACCGGAAAGGTCAAACCAATACATACATTTGTTTAATAGAGCCTATAGATTAAATTGGTATAGGTTTTACCTGGGTTTGTACTGTTATGGGTGGTCCAGGGGGTCTAAATCGGACACGGTGCCATTTCAAGCCAAAATTTCAATTTTGACCAAAAATGCTTATTTTTGCCTTAAAATGGGTCTACTTTGGCTCTAAATACAAGAAAAACACGTTTTCTACACGATAGTATGCTTGAAACTGCCGAAAATAAACAATTTTAAAAAATTTCCAAAATTTGCCTATGTTTATGTGTTAAAGATACAACATTTTCAAATGACCATATGACCTCAATTTTAATACAAAAACTAATAAATTTTGATGCAGTTGTACTAAAAACAACCCGCTCTTTCATTTGGAATGGTTAGAAATGCTCCTGGCAGCTTGCCAAAAATTTGTTTGGGGTGGGTTTTTTCCCCGCATATGGGTTTTTTCCCGCATTGGGTTTTTCCCGCCAGTTTGGGACAATTTTTCTCACTAACGGCGCACCCTAGAGAGGTGTTCTATAGCTCATAAGAAAGCTTACGACTAGGCCTAGCTACCTGTATAATCAGCATTTCGATATGTCAAACTATTAAAATTGTTCTGGCCAAAAATCTGAAAAGTGGGTTTTTTCCCGCTTGACTATATGGGTTTCATAGGCAAAAATTTTTGTTATGCTGTTTTGTTATTAAAACGTTTGGCAATCTGTAGCTATTCAAGCTACAACACCCCCTTAAGAGACATCAAAAGCGAGAAACCCGAAAAAACGTAAGCGATTTTTGGGGCAACTTTTTAACGGAAAGTGGTCCGGAGATGAAACTTGGCAAATATACTAAACTCGACACGTACAATTTTTTGCGCACATAATCTGCGCAGCTTCTGCGCAGCCTTGTTTTACACGGTCATTCGACCATTTTCACTCATATTATAGGGGTCGCTAAACAACAAATCCGCGTTTTTTCCCATTTTTACCGTAAAATGCAAATTTGTTTACTATAAATGCAGACATATTTGTACCTTGGTTCCTCCCTCCTCCTCCTTTTTGTCGAAGCCCCTCCCCCCAATAAATAAAAAATGTCAGCACAAAAAGAAACCAACACAACACAGTAAAAACCCCTAGTTTAAATATATAAAAGGATGTCAAATAAACTAACGCATATATATATATATATATTAGGGATCGACCGGATATCCGGATCGGATCCTGCCGGAGCCGGATATTGCAGATCCTGATCCGGATCCGGCAGGAAAACCATCCGGATACGGATCTTTTTTTGCAGTTAACGAACCAAAGGACATTTATTACTGAAACTTAAATTTAAATGCCTGGAGTGCTCTAAATTAATTTCTCAGAAGCGATTTTTCATGCTAAGGGTGTGGCTTTTACTGGGGGCTTCCGCCCCCAGACCCCCGCTTATCTGAAAATTCAACTGAGCCAAAATAAGTTGACTTATATATATTTTGTTAAATACTTCTTTAAGCATGTCATGCTAAATGAATTTCTATTTTCTATAATTATATATATATATATATATATATATATATATATATAATAATTTTATAAATTATTATTAAATAGGCTTCCACAATTTTTGATGGATTATTTTAAGACACCTATATATAGACAAAAATTTAACAAGATTTGCAACTTTCAGACTCCTTGACGTCTTGGGTGTTTGAAATTTGAATTTTTGTGCTTTTCTGAATTCTTCAGCAATGCTTTTAATAAAACGGTTTACTTGAAATTCATTCTCGGTAATACCAAAATTATAACACTTACAGCGACTAACCATTAACCATTAACTTGCAAAATTATTAAACAAGTATAGTCATTAAACATTAAACAGTTAAATTTTTAAGATGGTTCCAGTAAAATAGATTAGCAAATTTAAATATTTTAATAAGTATGTACATACTGACGTTTCGAAAATATACTGAATACATAAATAGGTAAGAACAAGCATACGTAAGCCGGGCTGATACTTTCATCCTAACGATTTCGTCTCAAATGTTTAATGAAAACGAAAATTCTGAGTTTATTATGTACGTATGTATTTGTACTTGTATGTACTTGCTAGGCTTCAGCCGCTGTCGGGATGCTATAGAATTTAACTTAAGAATTTAATTGTCGGGATGCTACAACATAATCGACTGAAATGGATCAAAACGTTTTTCAAATTAACAATGCTGGTTGCTAATAAAATTCAAATTATTTATAAATAAAGATATATATATAACTATTTTCAGCAACAACACAGTATTGGTTTTATTTTTTCTCAAGCTTCATGCAAGAAGTTAACATTAATGTTAATCTACTTGAGGTGATTTTGTCTGAACAACTTTGATTGTAAGCAATTCCATGTGTGCGGCTACGACACGCCCAAACATTTCAAAACTTTGTTAGACACTAAGCGAAAATTGTTTCTTTCAAGCTAAATGTTAGTTAAGTCATTTGCAGCATTAAATAAAGCGAAATTGTTGAAACGTATTATCTATAAAAATTCACTAAAAACATTAAAACATTACCAAATCCATAAAAAACGCCATAAACATTAACAAAATCAGAGAACAAAAATTTGAAAATTTACATGTATTTTGATGACTAGATCCGGATCCGGATCCGGCCGGATCCAAACTGGATCCGGATCCGGGTCCGGATCCGGCAAAATTTTGGATCCGGTCGATCCCTAATATATACACACACACAAGAAATAAAAATGCTCCTCTGGAGCATGAAAA